>JAOTQE010105895.1:0-13559 GCA_025631205.1 Nesometra sesokonis
GGAACTTTCAAAAATTGGAGTGTGACGTATCCGTTTTCGTTTTCGTATTTCGTAAGTTTGCGAAACCTCGCTAATGTGTCAATTCGACAACCACTAGTTATATAGAGTTGTTTGTTTTTTAATTGTTCAGAATGTCTATATTTCATATTTCCTTTTTCGGCTAAATATGACTGCATACACAGTTTTAAACTTTTTACATATTTTTACAGGATTTACACAACTCCACAAAGTTGCATAATTCTAAATAAAACGTTTGTGTCAGCTGACTTTATTTTAGTTTTTAGATTTCCTAAAAGATGAATATATTCATGAAAGACTAGAATTTAGAAATCATACACGTGCCCTGTTTGCATGGAACTTTCATTAAATATGAATGTATAGTGTGTCAATAACTAACAAATTGCTCAGATAGATCCCATCGGCTAAATTACAGAAACAAGCCTTTTGTTGACTTTGTCCTCATTTTCACAGGGTTTAGATAGATTTCACAGATTTTGCAATGCCCCAGGACTACTGATGGTAGAGACTTTACAATTCTAAACTTTCTATCTAAACGATATTTATTTAATCTTACGAGACGTAAGATTTTTATTAATTTAGATTATCAAGGTAAACGCTAAAATGAAATACAAAATGGGATGAATGATGTATAGACGCAGCCAGATGGTGCTTGTTTGCATGTCGTAGGCAATGTAGAATTGTATTCATGAACTCTGGTAAAAGTGCATTATAATATATGTGTGCACTATGAATTTTAAGCAAACGACATACTGTGATCCTTTTGTATTTTTAGTCGAATTAATACGCTTAATTAACGCGCACACGAAGTAGCTTCTAGGGTAATTAAAATAAACATGGATGAATCACTCATGTTTATTTTGTTTAATATAGCATCTCTGTAATAAAAACAACATGCATTCTTTGTGATAATCCACCTCCAGATATACAACGGAAGCATAATAATACCATGGATTAATAAAATAGTACCTAGAATAATGGTTTCAGTACTGTTTACAACTTTGAACTACATTATAGTGAACTCCACTGCGTTGTTTTGTATGTGGATCCAATCTTTTAAACAGAATTACTGGAGATTTTCAGTGCTCGTCCTACCACTGTTTGTAATGTGTACCCTTCCTAAACTCTATGCACAAATACACTTATTTAAAAGATCAACACATTGCCTGTTATGAAATGATAGTTTCTAACATGTATTGTCACTGCTTTAATGTAGGCATACTATTAATCTTCCACAAAATATCATTGAACAATTCATAGTTGCTAACTTTCAACAAATATTTCGAAATAAATAGGCTAATTTATGCTCTGGTTGACATTTACGAAACCTGGCGAAAAACAAATATGGGAGAAAATTGGACGATTCCGGGAACCAAGGAGATAATCCAAAATTCTCGAAGACTCCAGGACAATCCTAGAGTCTTGGTAGCTCTGCCTTGTGCAAACCCCATCAAAGAGTTATTATAGTAGGTAACTCCTTTCCCCACCCCTTACAATCATGAATTTACTACATAGCTCTCGCTACAACATGAAAGTGTGCACATCACAGTAATGGAACAATGAAGTAGTGCAATGCTTTCAATAGACGGAATTGATTTTTCATTTTACTGACTAAGCAATCGGAATTGCCAACAATAATCTGATAAGCATTGCTGTGTGTGTAGTGTACAATGTGTTTACTTGGAATCAATCAGTATCAACAAATAATGCATCACTGTATTGCAAAAATTACCATGGTTTAAAATCATACCATCGTATAATTTGTGTGGAACTGAACATACGGAGTTTTAAAATAGGATTCATGGTCATCAATGATGTGGACTTACCTCAAATCTCTCGGGCGTTGATTTTCAGAAAAGCCAATACCTTCCATTGTAATGGTGTTAAAAATAACCAATACTCTTAAAACATAATCTAGTACAGTAGACCCCTTAAGTTTCTCTAATGTGAACGGGCTGTTGAACTACACCCTGCCGTTTAGATCAATTTAGAACAAATTGCCGGTACAGTTAACATTGTAATAATGTATCATCACCAAGGCATGCAATTACTACAAAACTAAACAATACTGATCAATATATCCGGTTGCAAAAGTTAGTTCCCGTGGTCTGGATCTTAGGAGACTAAGCCATTTTAGAGAGCTAAGTTTTGCAGAGACTGTCCACACGAAAAACAAATTTATTATAAAGTAGCCTTTGATCATTAATTTTGGAATTGGCGCATTGTTGTTGAAACTGGCGCATTGTTGTTGTTGTTGTTGTTGGTGTTGGTGTTGGTGTTGTTGTTGTTGTTGTTGTTGGTGTTGGTGTTGGTGTTGTTGTTGTTGTTGTTGGTGTTGGTGTTGTTGTTGTTGTTTTTGTTGTTGTTGTTGTTGGTGTTGGTGTTGGTGTTGTTCTTGTTGGTGTTGGTGTTGGTGTTGTTGTTGTTGTTGTTGCTATTATTATTATTTTATTATTATAATTATTATACATTGTTATTAACGTTAAACAACAGTAATGCTAATAGTTACTGGAAAAATCAGATTTTTTTTACAAACTAAACACATTCGACGTGAAAAACAAGCGGAATCGTGGTAGCATGATGGTAATGTTATGTAAACCACAAAGTGACTGGAATTTGAGGCTGTATATAAGCCATTGCGTCCGCAAGTTATAATTTACATGAAGTACCACACGCGTTTGCAGTGACGTGATATGTGGATTTAAATCGGCTTTCCTTGTTTATAAGGATTAAATTTGATTATTTCTAATGACAAAAAGTGAGGAATTTAGTGACGTTTTTTACAATCAACAATTAGTGATAATACTATATTTTACACAAATTTTTTGTTATCGTTGCAAATTTAGGTTCCATGGTGTAATTCATCGTACGATATACCACAGTTTGCAAAACAAGTTACAGACTAATGAAATACCATTGCTTGCAAAATTAGGTTTCATCTATTCGTCAAAGTGAAGATTAATAATATTGTGATATAATGTTGCAAATTTATGTTCCAGGGTATTAATTCATCGTTCAATAATACCTAGGCTACAAAATCTGGTTCCATCTATTTCTTAAAGCGTGTGGAATAATATTGTGGTATAATTAATAATTATAATTCATCGTACAATATACCACAGACGGCAAAAGATGTTCCAGCTATTAGTTACAAACTAATAATAAAATACCATAGTCTGCAAAATTAAGTTCCATCTATTTGAGGCTAGTCATGGCAAAACCACCAAGTTGTCGCACAGGAAGTTGTTGAGAAATAAGCAAATAAACAACAGAAAATATAAACAAATACAAAGGAAATTTGTGTATATTTTGTCCAAAAACTTCAGTTATAGATGCCCGATTTTGATAATCGACCCATCATTTTAAAGCTTACAAAAAGTTTAAAACGGCTAAAAGAAAAACTCAATTTTCAATTTTCCTACAACTTGGTGGTTTTGCCATGACAAGCCTCATTTGTTAAAGTATACAAGATTACTTATATCGTGATATACCATTGCAGAATAATATCGTGGTATATCATTGCAAATTTAGGTTCCATAGTGTTACATCGTACAATAATATCTAGCCTATAAAATTAGGTTCCGTCTATTTCTTAATAAAGCGCATGCGAAATGATATTGTGGTATATCGTTGCAAATTTAGGTTCCATGGTAATTCATCGTACGATATATCAAAGTTTGCAAACACAAAACACAAGTCTGAGCTATTCGTGACAAAAATACCATAGTTTGCAAAATTAGGTTCCATCTGTTATTTAAAGTATACAAGATTAATAATATCGTGATACAGTATTCAGTTGCAAATTTAGGTTCCAGTGTGTAAATACAACGTACAATATACATTGCCTACAAAATTAGGTTCCGTCTACTCCTTTAAAGCGTTACTGTAGAATAATATCGTGGAATATCGTTGCAAATTTTGGTTCCGTCTTGCTACGTCGTACAATAATACATAGCCTACAAAATAGGTTCGGTCTATTTCTTAATAAAGCGTGCGGATCGTGGTATATCGTTGCAAATTTAGGTTTCATGGTGTTACCGTAATTCATCGTACAATATATCACAGTTTGCAAACACAAGTCTCAGCTATTCGTAACAAAAATGCCCTAGTTTGCAAAATTGGTTTCCATCTATTTGTTTAAGTATACAAGATTAATAATATCGTTTAAGTTCCAGTGTGTTAATTCACCTTACAATAAAATATAGCCTACAAAATTAGGCTCCGTCTATTCCTTAAAGTGTCACTGTAGAATAATATCGTGGAATACCGTTGCAAATTTAGGTTCCGTAAAGTCTCGTACGATATACCACAGTTTGCAAAACAGGACGTTCCATAGTTACAGACTAATAAAATAACATAGCTTGCAAAATTAGGTTCCATCTATTCGTAAAAGAATAATATAATAATCTTGTGATGTAATGTTGCAAATTTAGGTTCCAGAGTGTCAGTTCATCGTAAAATAATACCTAGCCTACATAATTAGGTTCCATCTATTCGTTGAGGTATACAAGATTAATAATATTGCTATATTTCGTTACAAATTTAGGTTCAACGTAGGCCTACAAAAATACCTAGCCTACAAAATTAGGTTCCGTCTGTTCTTAATAAAATGTGCGGAATAATATCGTGGTATATCGTTGCAAATTTAGGTTCCATGGTGTTAATTCATCGTGCGATATATCACAGCTTCAAACACAGGTCCCAGCTATTCGTTACAGACTAATAAAATATCATAGTTTGCAAAATTAGGTTCCATTTCGTTAAAGTATACAAGATGAATGATATATTCCGTTGTAAAATTAGGTTCCAGGGTGTTAATTCATCGTACAATAATACCTAGCCCACAAAATTAGGTTCCGTCTACTTAATGCGTCTAGAATAATAACGTGGCTTATTGTTTAAATTACTGAATAATCGTGGTTGTTGCAAATTTAGGTTCCAGTGTGTTAATTCATCGTACAATAATAGTCATAGTTAATATTACCGATCCCGCAAAATTAGGTTCCGTTATAAAGCGTGCGGAATATATCGTAGTATATCGCAAGATAAAATGGTTAATAGAAAGATGGTCCACCGAGGGGTTCCTTAATAAACAATATATTTATTTGTAAACTAAAAAAACATTTCGTTGCTGAAATTTTACTTGATTGATTGTATTAGGCCTACAGATTACAAGTATGTGGTGTTAAAAAAGATTTGTCTCTTAATAGAAACGGTAATTTCAATCATCATTTTGCCGCCGCGTTATTAATGAATAAAGGCATTTAATTGAAATAAACCATTAAAATTGTGTTGGTCCTAGTTAAAGTCCCTATATAGAGTGGTCCTAAAGCTAAAAATAATAGGCCTACAGAAACTTGTTATGGCATAGCCCTTACTTGTAATTTACAGCAGTTGACAAAAACGAAGGTAGTTCTAATTTGCGCAAAATGTTTAAATGGCGCACCAACCTTCCTTTCGTAAGTCAGTTTTGAAACGATAAGACCCTAGGTATAGGACGAATAGGCATAAGAGAACATATATTACATAATGCAATATTATGTTATAAATGGCCAATCATTACTTGTTTTTGAAAACGAAAATTGCGTCAACTAAAATTTATATGAAGCGATTTCAATTGGGTTGACGCTAATTGCGTTTATACCCGCGGAAACAAAAGTAGGTAATTCACCCATAAAAGTGGTAGACGCCAAGCCTGGTGGTAACTGCAAAATACGACAATAAATATCGTTATTGTGCGTTTCGTGTATTACATTTTAATATAAATTCCAACTGAAGTATTGCGTTTCGATTACATTATAAATACAGTACAAATCTCGGTTTATTTGTGTCAATTTAACTATTATAAAACAATGGAACCTATCTTTGCAAAGGAACTAAATTTGGCGCCTTAGGCGCCAAATTAGGTGCGGAACAAACTTTTGCAATGCAACTAAAATTGGCGTGACAGCGGCGCACAGTGGGCCAGTTAGAGGCCAAAATAGGTAAAATGAGATTAATGAAACAATAATACTATGGGTTTACTTTCGTTCCCAATGATCCTGAAGTACTTTTCAAAACCAAATAAGCGACCAGAAATCTTTAAACCAGGCGATATTCTGATGTATTTACAAACAATTATAGCAATTCTAGTGAAAGTTAACAAACTTAACAATGAAGTTTTACTTATCACCGCGGTTGCTATGCAAAATGTATCTCCATGAAAATTGGCTTGGATGTTGTTTATAAACCATATTTTATGGAAATAAAATTCAAAACAGTATTAAATTTTAAAAAAAGTTCCATACATTAAGTAAAATGTGTTTAAAATAGGCATTATTTTTTCAACCTCAAAGAAAGTATACATTCCGGCCGATTCCCACTTTGTTTTTTTTTTTTACAAAATCCCGAACCTTCATGAACAATTTAAAACAAAGGCTGACTGCAACTTTTTGCGACTTTTGAATATATGCGATTTTTAAGTGGTACGTTAGGTGTCCTGACGCGTCGAATTTGACTCCACGCTTGTAACGTCGCACAATGGGGCAAGGCTGATTCAAAGTGTGTCAAAAATAAAAATGAATGAATACGGAATTTCTAACTTGTGTCATTGATTTCAAGAAGAAAAACCCTGAAAAATGTTGTTCAGTCCATAATAAGACTTCCCAATGGATTCATCAGTGTCGTTCAAGCATGGGAACAGTAGGAAAACGCCGAAAATCGCTAATTCTGAGTAACTTCGTTTTCTTTTAAATTGGTAGGCAAATCAAACTATACAACCCCCAAAACAATATAATCTTTATTACTAGAGGAAATTTGGGCTAAACTTTGTGAAAAAACGCAAAAAAAAAACCAATACAGTAATTTGGAAAAAAGTAAAATTCCCGTAAAATATGGTATATATACATATTCATTTGTATGCAAGTTTCAGATGTAAGTTTATTATTTAGTTACCAATATTTGCTAAAGTACATGCACGAGTTAATTAATTGTACCATATTTGCTCACATTTTAGCTACTTTGAAATTATTTCAACGCAGCGCAGAGGGCAAAAATACATAAAGTGTGCCAAAAATAAATACCCATTCAAAACGCTCGAAAAATTTATCATAATCAATGGGTTTGTAGACCCGTAGAATACGATGGACCTATTTTAAAAAGTGTATTACGTCACCAAAATACGGTTTTATAATTGGAGGAGAAAAAGTTTCATCAAAACATATAGACATAATACAAGTAACATTTGTATTTCAACATATAATGGGTTTTGACACCCATAGATTTCAATAAATTCATTTTCAATACTACATGACGTCATCAAAGTACTGTTTGTGATTGGATGAGGCCAAAATTCCGATTTCATGACATGCCACTTGTATTTCAACACACGAGGAATTGGAAAACCGTGAAATTCAATTAACACGTTTTCAGCTTGTCTACCATCATTAGCAATGTGCATTTCAATGACGATCGTGACATCATAGGTTTTTACATATATCATGCATATATTTAGCAATGAATTTTGGCCTCGTCCAATAATAAACAGTATTTTGATGACGTAATACAGTTTTCAAAACGTATGCATTGAATTCCAAAGGTGTTCAAATTCCTTATATTATGTAAAAATAATGTGGCATGTATTACGTCTTTATCAAACGAAATTTTGGACTCGTCCAATCAGAAAACAGTATTTTGATTACGTCATATTTCTTTCAATTTTTTTATTATGCGCATGTCCAAACGCCTCATGTTGAAATACAAATGTGCAAAGTATTATGTATTCAAAAAATTGTCCTTGGCGTTGTCCAATCAGAAAACAGTATTTTGATGACGTCATACAGTTTTTAAAATGTTTTCATTGAAATCAATGGGTGTTAAAAACCCCTTATGTGTTTAAATACGAATGCTACATGTATTATTCTTTATCTTTTAATAAAAATGTGTCTTGTCCAATCAGAAAACAGAATTTTAATGACGTCATACGGTTTTGAAATTGGCTGTGGCTATATTTACGAGAAATGTTTCAAAATTCCAGCTCACTGATTGGTGGATCAGGCTTGACCCTAACCTTGAAAATAACTCTCCCTCTACCTTAAGCACTAGAGACTATCTTTGAAATTATGCTCATTGTTCTACGATAACCTTTTCGAGCATTTTGAATGTGTATTTAATTTTGGCACACTTTGAGTTTTTTCTGATCCACTGTGCGGCGGCCGTGAACGACCTTCAGAATAGATGTTAATCCTGAGAATGATGCATTTTTTTAAAATTCGCAGAAATTCTTAAGGGATTTTGAACGTTTAGTTTTTTTTATTGCTATTGAACACACGGGAGGGGGAGTTGTCGTAGATGATATTTAGATACAAAACATATTCCCTGTATCTTATTTAGATCATAAATTATAAGTATATTAAATTGTTTATAATTTGCATTTATTAGTCTAATTACTAACTTTTGTAGCTTGTGTAACTTTTCAATATGTGTTGGGGTAGTCATTTTCCCATACGTTTTTTAAGTGTTTAAACATCAGAAAGGTATGACAATCCACCTGCTATGGAACGCAATGGGTGCCGTCTTTTCACGAATTAAACCAAATCACTGTCTTAACCCAAGACTATGATAATAGATTAACATTAAAATTGAAATAAAATATCGTTATAAATACACTTGTAACTGTTTACCGTACTTCGCGGTTAAAACTGTATACAAAATTATTTATAAACCTTTACGCCTAACACCTCAGGCTACACATTGTCGACTTTTACGCCTCAGGCTACTACGCTCTGCGACTATCGCCTCAGGCGTAGTCATAGAAATTGTGCATAGCAGGTGATGTTAATACTATAAAACCAAGCACGATGAAGGACCTTTCATTTGGTTGCTGATCTTGCTTGGGTTTTCGATCAAGAGTTTTGAATCAATAGCCGCGCTCTGATCTTCAATCGCCTTGTGGTTGCAAAATAGGGATACTAGTCCGGTTTTGTTGGATAAATACATAACGTGATGAGGTGCAGTGCACGGACAGTTTCTGGCGGCACTGACCATGCTGTTGATCACTTCAATACCCCCATGATTTATATAACGCATGTATGAAGTAACTCGGATTCAGATTCAGTTTATTTCACACATAATACCAACAATACATAAAATATAAAGTGCATACATCTTTCATATAGTTATATGTGAAAAAATGTACCTCATTTGAAGCAAAGGATTTAGATATGAGGTCCTTAAATTAAACATTTAGAAACATTTAATACATGGCAATAATGAAAATGATTGAATAAGTAATAAATAAATTATTAAATAAGTAAAAAATACATGGTATAAATAAGTAAGTAAAATTAATTGTATATTAATTATTAAGATAATGGCAACCATTTATAATACTGAAACAAGGGACGTATGCAACTTAGATTTGAAAGTATCAATATTATTAATTAATTTTAGTTCGTCAGGCAATTCATTCCAGACCTGATTTCTAAGGATTATATTTCTTTTATTTATACTGTGCGCAGTTTCCCGTGTCTTATTGTCAGATCGAATTGTTTGATGATTATTACAAAGAATCTATTTTGCAAAATTTTAGTATAAACTTTTGTTTAATAAATATTAAGAAATAAATTTTAGAAAACTTAAAATATGATAATAGATTATTCTTAAAATTTACAACTAGCCACGTCACATTAAGGATTCATATCACTAACATAAGATGAACTAAGTTTCATTTAAACTGCTTTATTTTTTTATATATTTATTGTTTAGAATTAGGATAAACCTATGTAACAACGCGCGTATTGTAATTATTTTATAATGACCTACATAAAGTGATTTAGATAAAATATTATAACGTTATGCGAATATAATTATATTTTCCAATATAAATTATGAATGTTATTTTCTTATGACTAGCAATACAGTATGTTTAGGGGTAATTATGCCGATTAATTAAATTACTGGAGAATAATTAGGCTTTAATAGATAAAATAAGCAAATTAGTGTAAGGTAATTTAGGTAAACCAAGCGCCGACATTTAGCAAGATAAAAATGTCCCAAAGGTTTTGTAACAACGACAATCATAACTTGCCATTGATTTTAATATTTTATATAAAAACTGATAAAATCAATATCTAATTTAACAGTAACTAAAATATTTTATTACAGTAATAAATATAATAAGATATATTATTATAAATAATACGCTCTTCCTTATGTACGGTTTTGCAGATTTAGGCAAAAGGAGGAAAATAAAATAATCTACAGTCTGAAGTCAAGAGGCTTGAATCGTGACAAAAGAAATTTCTTTGCAATAATAATTCCAAATATGCCTCTTTAAGTCACTGTATACAGCCACGTTGAATCGACTTTTACTTTTGTTAGTCCATTCTCATTAATACCAAGCACTTTTTTATGGCGAGAGGGCCGGAGGGTTGGGCTGGCAGTTTACGCCTGTTAAGACCCCATAAGTCCCCACAAGTGAGTGGTTTGAAGACGCTTTCCTTCCGCCTGTCCTAGTAGAGAAACTTGCCTGTCCCTCCCAACAATAAATTGGTTTTACAATTTTCCTTACAAAAACAAACATGAAATAATTTGTTAACAGTTTTTTTAATAAATCGTTAAACATCGTTTAACACGTAATATTATTTTAAAATATGTAATTTATTAATATATAAACCTGGTATATAAACATTTGATAAAATTGAAGAATCCATACCAGAGGCGGCGGAACGTTTTTCGATCAGGGGAGACGAGGTTAAAACTCCCCCAAATACCTCACCCCGGGGACCCAACCAGGTATCGGGAAAGGGGGTGCTTTACTCGATTAGAGTTCGACTAGCAAAAATTGCATATTAATTTTGGCTATATTGGTCCCCGTAGGGGGTTTTCATTGCTTTATACCTAGGAAGTACTCCGGTACCGAGTGCAACAAGATAAAAGTCAATCTTTCTTATTTTGTAGTTAAAGTGAATTTCAGGGGAACATCTCCCCTTGAGTTACCACTGGAGGGAGGGGACGAGTCCCATCCACCCCCTCTTCCGCCGCCCATGAGCCATACTCTGTTTCGAAAGCACAACGTGCGTAATATTAAAACTGTTTGCCAAATTAGTTTGGTTTCAAGGAATTACTTGTAGTCAACCATGCTCTTCTTAATTCGTTAATTTAAATTTTCATTAAAACGTGGATTAAACAAGTTTCCCTAAACTCATTACTTAAGCCGGGCACTCACTGCGTCGTGTGACGATCATACGACGGTCGCACGACTAAACCATCGCTCGCTGTGTGTCGCAATGGCAGTCTTCTAGTTGTCGGCCGACGTTTATTTAGCGATTTTCCTGTTTAATCACAAAAAAACCGTCGGTGGACGAGTAGAAGACTGTCATCGCGTCTGGCAACCACACGCACAGTGTTCGACGGTTTAGCCGTGCGACCGTCATGTGACGATCGTCGCATGACGCATTCAGCGCCCGGATTTAAACGTTTAAGCAGATTAAAAAAATTCAATTTTTAAATTATTTCTTTCAAACTCATTCAAACTCTACAACCGTCCGTACTATTTTAATTCTACCTGTGTATGGAACGTCAAACAGACAAATTGTAAGTAGCACAGTACAAACCAAAGTGGCATAAGAGAAATCATCTAAATGGCACATATTTTATTGTCGTCAATTAATTTTGGAACTGTACCACTTGCTGTACAGTTTGTCCAGTACGACGTACAATTTGTCCCTTTTTGTTGCACATCAGGGTTTTTAACCGGTTCATTCCGTACCGTATATCCTACATACGTATTTGACAAATCCTCAAATAAATATTTTGCAGCATATGAAAAAGTTAATCTGGGACGACCCAGGTCAACATGAGAAAGACGTTAATTTTGTAACACTAATGTTTCGATTTACGAAGACCGGGATTTAGTCCTTGCGAATCTTGAAAAATAATAGCAGATTCTTCCCATCCTCTAAATTCTGTAATTGTATCAAAAGTCATTGAACGGAGTGGTAGATTGAGATCGTCCACGGCACGCACTAACCATTATTTCATTCCTAGTGGGATTAGGTTCTACAATGAAAATTTTCACAGACAGAATGTTTTGAATATCAGCTTTTCTCTTTGTTGCTATTTTACCATTTTTGAACGATACAATCACATGAGCATAGTAATTTTCTGTGTAATGATGATGAATATAGTACTATCTGTATCTTCAACCTTTTTATTAGCTTCGAACTTCAGATCAGAAAGGCATCAGCAACAAATTCTTGCGCACTATGCATGACCTCGCCTCATTTGTATAAATCATAGTCCTAATCGTTGTAAGTCGAAAGCTTCCTATTAATTTATCTCAGACAGCACCTTAGATCTCAATACTGACACCTTAATACCCGGCCGCTTTGCCCTGTTTCCTTGAGTCTGAATAGGCATCAATGCCTCGGTTATCCTTTAGTATTGCCTGAACAACAGAAAAAGACGTGCTCTCTTCCAGCACCTGGCCAAGGCCTTCCAATCCTTCTAATATTGTCTGTTATTGGAGAAGAGAAAAACGTTTGAAAAGTACGTTATTTTGTGTCAATAGCGAGCTTCATACATACATACAGGAGGGGCATATCCAAGATCCATCTAAAGGGAGGAAGGGGCGCACCATCTTGGTGGTCTTCCATTTCAAAAAGAGTTTATTTTCCCCGTCCTACGCGTTATTGGGCAGCAGACAGATGAATGAGTGCCTGTATCGGGCAGCAGGACCTGAAGTGACCCTTAGGGGGAACTACATTACATTACATATTTTAATTTCTAGGGTCAATATTAGGGGGCGGAAATTTAATTTGATAATATAAGGGGATGCGCCACCATCGGCCCCTGTCTACGTCACCTAAATCAAGTCTCTTAAAAGAGACTTGGTATTATTTTATAATTGTGATCGCACTGTCTTTTATTTGTAACAGTAAAACTATATAGTTTCTGTATGTTTCATGCATAATTCGGGAACCTCGTCTGACCTTGGTCATAAAAATATCGGTCATATGCACGTAATTACCAGACGAAAGAATTATATACCCTCTTGTCTATACCTCACGTAGGGGTGGGCAAGTGGCAAGTTTCACGCTGAATAAATGATAATTGGTGTTTCTAGTGGCTCTGGGATCCTTCCAGAAACAATTCTTCAAAATAGATACATTTTCTAGGTACCTTAGAGACAGTGTTCACAGATAATTCATTGCAAATAATGAGTTTTTAAGAATATTCTCCCAAGTCAAAAACAAAGGGAGGGGGCGTCCCATTTGATTTGCATAATCAGTCACCTCCCGTTTGCAAGCTGCCTCATTTGCACAACTCGAGGGTATTGTTCAACTGAGATGAGTAATCGAACATTATATTACCTTTGAGAAGCCGGCATCATACTTTCCTATGTTCGGGAAAAGTTGGTTGTGAATTCTGCGATATTCGATGACATCTTTCAAGGAAGTACCAGTGCCAATAACACCAAGTGTAACCTACAAAAAGATAAAATAAAATAAATTGTCAGTTCGACTTTGTTATCAGTTCCAGGATTGTGATTTGGGTGTGGG
>JAOTQE010105906.1:0-13559 GCA_025631205.1 Nesometra sesokonis
CTATATTTGTACATATAAACCTGTTCTGGCACACGGGAAGGAAACAGGAAAATGGGTCTGGCAGTCAACGTGTTAAGGGAGGTGGCAGTTTATGAGAGGTTTAACCTACACATCCAAACTTTTTTTTAAAATAATGTTTATGATATTCACAAATTTATATTCATTGATTTCACTAGATGAGGTCCCCTGATAATTTAGCCATACCTTTTACTATTAAATATAACAAATAAAAAAACATTATAAAAAATTTTTGTAAAGTTAAACAAGTACAGCAGGTGGCTGTTTACAGGAGGTAAATTATCATACAAAATTTCAAATTTGTATGTACTATTAAGTGATCGCAACCGCTTACAGGAGGTGCCCACTTGGAAGAGGTACGAAATGCACAAATTAGAAATGAAGAACAAACAGGGTTTTAAATGATGTCCATTATGGGAGGTGTTTCCTTCCGAGAGGCGTCTTTACGGAGGTTCATCTGTATCTGGAAAGATCTGTGGACCATTGAGGATATAGTCAACTCAGCCTTAGCCAACTTCATTGGTTGCATCATGGTTGTCTAGTTATGTAATTATGATCTGGGTTTAATATTACTTCTAGTTCAATTTGTTTAGCTGGTGGTAATCACTGACAATTTTCACGACTGACAGGAAAAGGGGTTACTCTCGGCGTTAATCCCAACAAAAGTTAACAATTTAAATTGTCAAAGTTAAACTGAGTTTAACTTTGCCGATTTGGATCATTAAATTTCCAGATGAAAATGTCTTTAAATTTGTTTTATTGCGATTTTAATTCATCGCGACAAATTTACGAATTTCTTTGCACACAGCATAGTAAATAGCGGAGATACAGCGGTCAAGCGTGATTTGAATTTCATCATTATTTTGTTAACTTTTTTATAACGATTCAAAATGCCTTTTTCAAATCATTTTGGAATACACCAAATGTTTTACAATTTTTCAAATAATGTATATTGGCTTCAGCTTTGACAGACATCTTTGTAAATTTTTCCAACTTGCACAAATCTTGCAACAACACCATCGAGTGTTTAAAGAAATTTTTGTGAACAATTGCACAAACAATTGTAAATGAAGACACCATATATCTTTATATGTAAATAGTACACAATTTAATTATAATATAATTTATTGTTAAATTTTATGAACAGTCAATTTTACCTATAACAATGACCTCAAACGTGCATGTTCCCTCATTCATAGCAGCATCATATGCCCTGTAAGTAACGTCTGTAGAGCCAAGTTCAAAGTAAGATGTTTGGTTGTGAGTCTGTGACATTCTGACCACACCAACATTATCTGTGGCATCCTCTAAATTCCAGACAGCCTGGGCTACTGAACTGTTCATATCCAGTTCGACAGTCACATTATCAATGTTGCAATCAAACATTGGAGTTTCCTTATCTGAAATCAAATTGACATAAGTCAAATTAGTTATTATTTAATAACTGGGATGTTACCTGCATTTTTACCTATTTCGAATTGTTATCTTGTTTAATAATGATAAATCTGCACTGGTTTATTCACATAAATGTGATAATTACCTAATTACCTATTCCAATTATGAAAGCGCCTACTATTCCGGAATCTAACCAATCAAATCAGGTTACGTTCTAATGAGATTGCTACTTCAAAATTGCGCCCCCAATCTTTCATAAAAGTTTCAAATTTATCAATAAATTCAATAAAGAGAAGTAAACTTAATCTAAAAATAAAGACATTGGCAACATAAAATATATGTGACATATGTAAATAATTGGTATGACAAAAGAATGATAAAAATACAATAATTATAACACAGCTTTTATTATTTAACTTAGATGTTTGTGACGAAGGCAGACGGCCGTCAATAGAAGGCACCTACATGGGACTGCAATTCTACAGTGTTAAATTCACCATCTAGCCATAAATAATAAATTGTTGGTTTAATCACACTGCTTCAGCATTATCCCAGTGTACAATGGCCCACCCGACCCAGGCCCTACTTTTGACTCGGCCGAATATTATTTGAACTTAATAAACTTATTGTTTGCAATAAATTATCTGTAAAAATTGCCTCCCCTCCTATATACCTAGGAAATGTATCTTGTTTGAAAATTGGCCTGGGGAGAACCCTAGACCACTAAAAAACAATGAATGAAATTTGGCATCTGCCCCCCTCTATCCAGCTCTGCTGGATACGCCCCTGACAACAGATTTGCTACCACATAAACACATTATTATAACCAAAACATATAAAATTCTTAATTAATAGGACGTCAGCTCCACTTTCAAGGGAGACTAATAACAAAAGCTTAGCAATGCCCTGAAAGTACATAGAAAAATACAGCCAGTAACAGACCTTCAGATTAATTACAACTGAAATCACAATAAAACAATTAGTTGTTGACCCTACATACAACTTGGTCGTTTTTCTGGGACATGCCTGTATAATAATGTGTTTTTTACATTGAGTGGCCCAAAAAAAAATGTCACAAAATTCCAACCTCTCTTATTCCCATATGCAATAAACTAGCTTCTTAAATACCTGCATGCAATACACAGTTAGGTATTTCCTATAAATTGGCAAAGTTCAACGGTCTTTGGTTGAACCATCTCCTCAAAGTGTAAATTTTAAACACACATGTCAAAAATTGATATAGCGGAAGGAAAGGTTAAAACTTCCTTAATTAATCAATGCTTGATGTGTCCTCCATCCTGATCACAAACTGTGCAAGTCTCTTTTTCCATGAAGAAATACAGTGTCTAACCTCATCCAGAGTATCTGCCAGGCCCTGGCTATTTTTCCTTCATTTCGTCTAGAATTTTGATGAAACAAAGAATTGTGCCCTGGGTAAAGACTTCTGCAGTCAGTGAAACATTTTGGCACTGTGCCATAAGTGACACCTTCCATCTGGCATGTCATTTTTTTTTGACATCACATTTTATTTTTTCACTGTGACAAAAGTACCAAATGCAGAATATTGGCATATTAAGCACTTAAAGTCAAAGACTTGATGGACATATTGCCAAATTTTCAGATTTGTACATTTATACCAAAGCTAGTGAAGACTGAAATAAGCGACGTTTTTTTTGGGCCACCGAAATAGTGCATTATGCCTCAATACACTTTACGTTAAAATTAACCAGGCAGGAAAAATTACAAAAAGGTGGGATTTTAAAAGGGCTTTAAATGCACTGATTGACGTTGCTTATCTGATTTAATTGGCAATGCATTCCATAGGGAAACTTAAGCCCAGGAGAAAGAACAATTTCTGTAAAATTTTGTGGAAGAATGAACAGAATGAGAAAGCAGAGACTCTGAGCTAGACCTCATAGACCTCTTAAAAACATAAGATTGAATGAGATCGGAGATGAACTTTGGGGAGGAAATATGAAGTACTTTAAAAATAAATAATAAAATCTTGAAGGTAACTCTGAGTTACAGGAAGCCAATGGAGTTGCAGCACCACAGAGTTTCAATGATTTTGTAAAAGAAAATTTGAGTCTGGATTCAGCTTAAGGAAGTCTGAGATACTCACCAACAACGCTGATAGTAAATGAACATATTGCTGTGTTGTCATCAATATCGGTGGCAGTGATCGTTACAGTATGAAAACCAACATAAAACCCATCACCAGAGTAATGATTTTGTTCAGTGGTGACAGACCCAGAGTTGTCCATGACAATAATGCTGTCCCATGTCACATTGGCATATGGAAGTTCATCTGCTGTATTTTCTTCAATGAAAACTGGGCAGTTCATAAACACTGGATTTTCAGTATCTATAAAAGATAGTAATTAACTTTATGATAGAGTATATTATACCTGCTAATTTTTTCCCTTTGAAAAAAGATAACTCTGTTAACATGGTAGATAATGGTAGTGACAAGGTAGACATAGGTAGTTAACAAGGTTAACACTGTAATAACTACCATACACCAACCTTGCTACCTACCTATATTATCCCATTAAAACCAAGACCCATAAATCCCTCAATTAACCTCCCAAGAGAGGTCAATATATCTTTTGTTTTGAATACTGATTTTATTTATTTTGCCTTTTAGTTTGAACAATTAATTTGTGCTTCTAAGTGTGTAATGGTGATTTTACATTTTATATAATTTTGTTTTCCACTATTTAAATAAATGCACCAGGCTGTCTTAATTATTTTTTTAGTTTTGTAACTGTATTAAGATATTGATTTAGATTTTACTTTGTAGTCATGACTTAAAATTTGATTTAAAACTTAATTTAGCTCCCATACACACATTTCTTATTATTCTATATTTGTCATGTTCATATTCTTAATTATATATCGATAATTACATGTTATGTATTTGTGTATGTGTGTGTGTGTGTGTGTGTGGAGAAATAATGTAACAACAAAAACATGGCAAATTCTGATATAAGGCCCACTATTAAAAAAAATCATTAGGTCACCCCGAACGCCTGAATTTTAGGGAAATCAGATTTTTTCGGTTTACTCATTTCACTATTTACAAATGATAATTTTTCCGTAATATTCATTGAAATGCTTTGGATTTTCTTGACATAAATTCAGAGATCCCAAGTCTCCAGGATTGTCCTGGAGTCTCCAGGAATTTTGGATTATCTCCCGGGCTCCCGGAATTATCAAATTTTCTCCCGGAATTTAGTTTTCTCCAAGAAATTCTCCAGGTTTCTTAAAAGTTTCACAAGCAGAGCATAAATAGGCCTATTTATTGCAAAATATTGGTTGAAAATAAGTAACTATGAAGTTCAGTAATGTTTGAAGAACAGTAATAACACATTTTAGCAGTAACAATACATGTTAGAAACTAGCATTTCATAGCGGACGATGTGTTGATTTTATAAATAAGAGTATTTGTACAAACATTTCAGGAAGGGTAGACATTGCAAACAGTGGTAGGACAACCACGAGTAAATCTCCAGGAATTTCGTTTTTCCAACTCGGGACCTCTGTAAATTATATGAACGATTCTCAAGCATTTCTTGCACACTCACAATGATGTATATAGAAACTAGACATACAGCGATAAATACTCGCTGTAGGATGGTTTGCTGTTTTGTCCATGTGGTCATCCTATTATGTGGGTCTAAAACAATGATGGACAATCAGGCCCAATTTGAGATGTGACAAAAAAGAAAACTCGCTATCTCAGTTTTTATGTTTGGTAGAGTGAGAAACTAATATTTTTTTATGGGGTATAATATTAAGTAAACAAATTTCTTGAATTATAAATAATAAAATAATAATCTTGTAATGTTCATTAGATTGTATGTTGGGAACCACTATGAAAGTAATTGCATTTTTTGACAATTATAGGGTTATCCCCGGTATGCTCTTATATTTATTTATAGTAGTTATTTTACGTACTGTATATATTGATGTGTATTTGTTTTAAGAGCACATTAAAACAAATCAAAATCAAGGTATCATTTTACCATACCTGTAACATCAACTATAAATTCGCAAATGGCAGAGAGTCCTGTTTCATCAAATGCCTCGTATATCACGGTTGTCTCACCAATTCCAAACTGATCGCCAGGTTGGTGGGTACTTGTTTCATTATATATACCAACGTTGTCTGTGAGTGTCGGTTCATTCCATGTTACTGATCTATTAGCCATTCCAATGGGTACCTCCATCATTATCGGACTCACAGGGCATCCAGTGTATTTAGGTGGTTGGGTATCTATAGATGATAAAATTTCTTGAATAAATATACTGTACATAATGTAATGTAGTTAGATTTATATAGTGCCTTATACAGTAGAGTCTCAAGGCACTGTGGCCCAGGTATTACACACACATATGCCTTTCTATGCCCCTAAGGGTCACATCCTTATATGAGAAGACTTGTTCCACCACCAGAACCATGGTGCATATGGGCCTTGAACTCGTAGACATGTGCACTATAAAAATGTTTAAATTATCATGATGTGTCATATTGCCTGAGTATGACTTGATGCATTTTATGAACCATGTAACTGTGTTTTGTGAATTTGAGTTTATTTACGAATGCTGCTGGCATGATGATGCAGATTCCACCGGATACCTGTACGCTTTTCCCGATCTCCGTCGATCTGATAGATCGAGGTAGATCAGCGTTCAGATCATGATGCTGGAACAGGGACTTTAAATTTCACAAGTAGTTCACAGTACTTAACATTAAAGGTACATTCAGCAGTGTATCCAGACACATCAACTGCTGTATAAGAAAAAGTTGTCAATCCAGTTGGAAATATTCAACATTGTCCTTAATTTAGCTTGAATCTTACCAATTACTGTGACATTAAAGGTACATTCAGTACTGTTTCCAGAAACATCAATTGCTATATAGGTAACAGTTGTCAATCCAGTTGGAAATATTCAACATGGTCCTTAATTTAGCTTGAATCTTACCAATTACTGTGACATTAAAGGTACATTCAGCATTGTTTCCAGACACACCAACTGCTCTATAAGTAACAGTTGTCAATCCAGTTGGAAATATTCAACATGGTCCTTAATTTAGCTTGAATCTTACCAGTTACTGTAACATTAAAGGTACATTCAGTAGTGTTTCCAGAAACATCAATTGCTATATAGGTAGCAGTTGTCAATCCAGTTGGAAATATTCTACATGGTCCTTAAGATAAAGCTTAAATCTTACCAGTTACTTTAGCATTAAAGATACATTCAGTAGTGTTTCCAGAAACACCAACTGTAGGTAACAGTTGTCAATCCACCTGGAAATATTCAACACGGTCTTTAAGATAAAGCTAAACTTAGCAGTTACTGTGACATTAAAGGTACATTCAGCAGTGTATCCAGACACATCAACTGCTATATTATAGGTATCTGTTGTCAGTCCACCTGGAAATATTCAACATGGTCTTTAAGATAAAGCTTAAAACTTACCAGTTACTGTGACATTAAAGGTGCATTCAGCAGTGTTTCCAGAAACATCAATTGCTGTATAAGTAACAGTTGTCAATCCTCCTGGAAATATTTTACTACTTGGTTCAACGTCGACCATTTTTACAATGTTATTATCAGAGAATACTGGATCTTCATATGCTGATGTTAAATCTGTAGTATTGGAGTCCAAGTCCATTTCTCTATCCATGTTATTTGGGCAACCCATAACCATAGGATTCTCATCATCTAGATAAAATAGCAAAACATTCACAATCCATTATACTAAAAGCCTGGGAGCAGTTGGCGCAGATGTTGCGGTTCTGAAGTCTGAAAAACACCCATGCCAATAGATTGGATTAGCGACCTTGATTACATTTGGTTTCGTGGCTATGTTTATAAATAGAGGGCACTTTTTTCCTATACTCACTGTGTTAAAGGAGTTTTGAAAAGACACATTTAAAGTTTATATATTTGTACTTCTTCATTGGTAACTCATTTCAAACCATTGGGATATATTCGTCATCTTTTCCTCACTAGCTACACTTAGTTTTATTGAAATTTGAATGGATTAAACCTGTAAACTTACTGAGAACTATGTACATATCGGCTTGGCTCTGCTGAGTGGATCAACAGAATTCTAACTTTTGGCTTAACTTATGTTTACTTCAATATAAGTGTAAATTAAAACCAAATCAACTGTGTTCTACTGAATCTAAGACTGAGAAAGATATTTACTAATGCTTAAAAAATGATCATACATGCTAATTCAGTATGTATTTCAACCGATTTTTTGGATTACTTTGTAATGTGGGTCTGTTGGCATATAAACGCACTTGCATAGTGCAAAACGCGTAACCTATTAGCATTTGTCTCCTGAACACAGTTTGATGTTGTTACGAGTAGCTGAATTTTACTATACACGTATGATATTAAAGTAGTACAGTGCACCAAGTGACTGTTGACATGCGTCGTTGGCTTACGTGTGCGGTGGCCATTTACACATAAAAATTTGTTCAATCAATCATTTGTACACTTTCAAACAATACATAATTTAAATCAGGTTTTTAAATTCCCTATAAACCTCACTGCACCTTAAAGAAGCAAGGTATTGTCTGTCTGGTTGTCTATCAACCAGCATATTTGCCCAATTTTCTTTTACATTTCATGGCAACCATAGTTTAGACTTTATTATTAAATGTATTAAGTTCACATTTACTCATTGTTTTAGATCTCTTCTTGGTGAGCCACAAGAGTGTAGTCTCTTCATTTAGGTGCTGACTCCTTTTGAAAAAATAACACCCTCAAACAAGGTGGGTCTACGATGTTAAATTACTAGGAAGATATACCTAGAACCACAGAGAACTACCTAGTAAATAGGTGGTATATTTATTGATGTTATTGATACTAATTAGTCTAAAAGACTATTAATGGCTGTATTTTCCTATTGTATGGTATTGTTGACCATATCCTCGGTAGACTCCCTTGAGAGGTTAATTGGGAGATTTTATGGGTCTTGGTTATAATGAGATATTACAGATAGGTAGGATGGTTGGTGTATGGTAGTTATTACAGTGTTAACCCTGTTAACTACCTATACCTACCTTGTCATCGCCATTATCTGCCATGTCAACAGACTTATTTTTTTCAAAGGGCTGTGTGAAAATGTTGCTATTTTATTTTCATTTTCCTCTGGCGTAGACTTCTGTCTTTTTACAACACATTACATTGGCATTTTCTTAGTAATATGTGAGGCCTCACCAAAAAATTACATCGTAGGTGAGATCAAATTGAGATAGTCACCAAAATGTGAAGTTTATAGTAACTCATAGGTGTGAGGTCTCAACACAAAATGAGTTGCATCACAGGTGAGATCAAATTGAGATAATCACCAAAATAATTCTGATGTCAAATTTTTGAGAAATTTAATTTTAACCAATGAGTACTATGGTACTTATATTTCATTATAATATACTTATTTAGTCAGTTTTCTTGCAGGAACGCATCCTTCATTCAGATTTTCTGAGATTTATTGTCTTTTAATTGTTTATTTTTGGATTGCTTTATGGCCGATTTTCTCAACATCTGTGTTTCCATACATAAAAACTTCAAATGCTAATATATATTGATCTACTTATCCAAGGAACGTCATTTAAAGTGTAGATTACAGTTTATATTATGCTCTATTAAAAGGTGTCAATAACTCAATTTTGGATTTTCCTACCATGAGACTCATTTTGTGGTGAGACCTAACATATGTAGTCTTTAACTTACCTAAAACTTCAACAAAAAAGGAACAATTATCTCTATTTCCGGAGGGATCTTCAATTATATATATCACTTCCGTTGTTCCAAAGTAAAACTCGTAATCTTCTGGAACATTTGGCATAAGACTGTACTTTCCAGAGTTGTCGTCTCCAAACGGAACAGGATAATCAACCATTGAGGAATTCTCACCAGGGCCAGCAACCATCGTAATGTTTGTTGAGCAGTTTAACAATATTGGGATTTCATCATCTGCAAATAGAAAAAAATATTATATATATTTAATGTATTATTTATTTTAAATGTTAAAAATAACAGCAAACGCTTCATAAATGAAAAAGATTTTCTATTTGAGACTGCTTGAAAGGGGCAGATTCAGGATCCGGTAAAAGTGGGGGGGGGGGGCGCACTTTTGTCCAGGTCTGGGTGGGCGTGGTTGCCAGTTTTATTTTGACAGGCTAATCAAAAATTGTGTGTTATAGTAAGCTGTTTAGGACCAATGTCTGTACTTCCTGACGGCGTCTATTTTTGACCCAGCGCTCCTAATTTAAGGGGAGGGGCACAACCACGTTTTGCCGATAATAGGGGGCACGGGAGGCTAATGTGTTGGAAAAACTTTTCTGACACATCGTATGATACAAGCTACAGTCTCGATGGTATCCTGCTGGCATCATCCTTTACTCGTCTCAGCACCGTAGTAATATCTTGGTGCATTGTACGTGCTGTTTGGCACTAGAAATGTGTATGAATGCGTAAAACACCGTCACGACAAACGATGTTAACGTTATCATTAACACAAAGAACTATGGTAGATCAAGATTTTTAACATTCCCAAAAAATTGTGCTCCACCATTTGAAAAAAATAACACCCTCAAACAAGGTGGGTCTACCATGTTAAATTACTAGGAAGAACCACAGAGAACTACCTAGTAAATAGGTAGTATATTTGTTGATATTATTGATACCTTAAGCTCAATAAGTAATTGATTGTCATGGTGTCAGTTCTAATTAGTCTAAAGGTCTACTAATGGCTGTATTTTCCTATTGTAGGGCATTGTTGACCATAGCCTCGGTAGGCTCCCTCGAAAGGTTAATTGCGAGATTTACAGGTCTTGGTTATAATGGGATATTATAGATAGGCAGCAAGGTTGGTGTATGGTAGTTATTACAGGGTTAACCCTGTTAACTACTTTATCTACCTTGTCACTAACATTATCTACCATGTTAACAGGGTTACTTTTTTCAAAGGGCATCACGATGGCATCAAGATCTAATACAATGCAATACAATGAATTATGATTGACCACGACACTAGTACGAAGCTATTGCGATTTTTCAATTTTGAAAAATCGCGCTCTGTCGTAGTAAAAATTGTGAATGTGGGAAGGGGGCATTACAATCGAGGTTTGTAAATACATGTGAATCGTAACTATAGAAAGGATAAGAAGTATAGACAGAGCTAATAAAAAAACAATAGCTTGCTTTGGATAGATATCCTAGAGTCAATTTGTAGTGAATACCCTTTGAAAAAAATAACACCCTCTGACTAGGTAGATCTACCATGTTAAATTACTAGAGAGATCTACCTAGCAACACAGAGAACTACCAAGTAAAGTAGTATACAATTACCCTGTCTGTTGATGTTGTTAATGCCTTAAAGTTTATTCTAAATAATGGATGTATTTTCTAGTATACTTGTAGAGCATTTCTGACCATATCCTTGGTAGTATCCCTTGATATGGTAGTATGCATTATCAGAGTTACTTTTTTCAAAGGGTAGCGCATGGGATTTGACGAATGATTAACAAACAGCACTGGGTCTGGACAGAAGTGTCCTAAGAAAGAAGGCCCTAAGAAGTATATGCAACATGCACTATCAACATCCATCAGCACCTCTTTTTGCTTCCATGCACACATTTAACATTTTTGATATTTATTTAAAATCTGTTGCTACCTTTATGTTTCAATTCCACCAAAAATCATTGCCAAAAATTTTTAATAATTATTTCAGTTCCATCGAATCATACCATTCTCACAATACTCGGAATAAACAACAGCTGCATATTAATTTTAAAAGAACACAAACAGGTCAGCAGAGTATTTCATACCAAGGTGTAAAAATATGGAACAATCTGTCTCAGAACTAAAAAACTCAGAAATATATTAGTACCTTCAAAAGACATCTACATAATGAAATCACTAGTAAATATGTGTAAAATTTAATTTATTATAGTACGCTATTTTACCATTTACTTATATATTTGTCTATGTACAATTTATTTACAACATCTAATGTCTTTTTGAGGTTTTTATGTTTTTGTTTTTATTTTTTTTTTGTAGTTAAGTAATACTTTTTTTTAATTTATTGCGGGCTTCATGTTTAAAAGCTTAGCTTATATTTGAATGCCCTTTTCCATCTCCATTTCAACTTCATGTTACTATATTACTGTATATTTTTTATTGTAAACTAAATCACTGCATGATCATTGTAATTGTTACCAATATTAAAATGATTTGGAATAAAAGATACTTGAACTTTAACTTGAATAATAAATTTAAAAAAAAAATAATCATTTTTAGCAGAAATTCTTCATAACCTAAATTTCTCAAGACTTCTTCTCTAAATGTACCCAAAATCCACCCAAACCATATCATATATGAAGCTCCTGATAAAAAAACAAATGAGATCAAATTTTTACTCAAATCTATAACTTAAATTCTAATAAGAGACTCTTTGTTAAAGCATATTTTATATGAAATGTTTACATTACCAATAATCCAGACTGTGAAATTACACTCAGCTATGTTGCCAGCTAAATCAACCGCAGTAAAACGAACTAGAGTCATGCCGATTGTAAAGTTGTCTCCACTCATGTGGGTTTGGTTTAACTGATACCATACATTATTGTCAGTTACTTTTATTTCTGGCCATGATGCAGAGTTGTAATTTTCTCCAGGAATGGTGGTTCTATTAATATCACTTGGGCAATTTTCGAACATAGGTGGTTCCATATCATTTCCTACAAAAAAAAGCATAAGATAATTAACAAAAATTTTGGTAGTGGAATATTCTCAGTAAAGCTCAATCCAGACAATCAAAATTATTTGACAAAAAAAATTTGTATTACACCCATATATTATATGACAAGGATATTTCTACCATCATGACCATATATAGACATATCAAAGATTTTGTCAAAGAAAATTTGAATGTACAGACTGCCCTGTAAAGGAATAGAGGACAACTCGTACCCAAGATCACTTGTATTCACCAACTCGTACCCAAATTTTAGATAACTCGTACCTGCAATAAAATCACTAGCACATCTCCTAAAGAGTAACAGAATCAATGTTTTAAAAAAGAAAAACTTAAAACAATACATATTATAATATTTGATTATAAATTTCACATAAAATCCAAATAGATAAGTTGTTTAAATTAAGTGCACCAATTCAGTTCTCCAAAGAGGGTAAGAGTTGTCTCAAAAACAACCTGGACCGTTTTCCATTTGGGTATGAGGTGGCATGGACATGAGTTTGTTTTGGTACAAGTTGGCCTGGGCTGCCTATAAGCCCTATGCCCAGTGTACACAGGATTTTACTTGTACTTTAAAGATTCCAGTAAATTTTTTAAGACAAGTAGGGATATGTACCTGATTGATCATGCCAAGATCATGCAGAAAACCTGCATCTTCAACAATAAGAGGTTTAACTCCTGGGGCAGATTGCTATAGGTGCATGGTCTTTAATTATAGACCATTGCTATACCGCGGCATTAACAGTTAGCAGTCTTAACAATTAAAGTCTACTCGGATTTAAATGGTCTTAATCACTTTCAACATGGCATTAGTATTTTTTTGAATAAATTTATTTATGTGCCATATCAAGGAATTAAAAATTGTACATTTTCGTAAAAAATCAAACATAATGTGGCACAAAAATTACATAAAACAGCGACCTCAATCACTGTTAATATAAACTGTTTGTTCGAGATTCTAAACGTGACGTATTCTTAGGAAAGACTGTTTTATAGCAATGGTCTAACTGAGGTGACTTTGCTAACACCGTCTATGTGTTAAAGCCGACTTTATTCAGTAAGTTAAGACAAACAGTTCAGACTGTTTTATAACAATCTGCACCTGAAATATGGTATGTCCGTTTTCCACAAATTTTGTAGAGATTGTGGAGTGAAGTTTAAGGATGTGTGAAGGACCCGGGCCTAGTAGTAGGCCTCGATCGCACCTTCCACACAGACAGAGCCTCACGAAAGGTAGGCATACCTAGGCCTAGACCTAAAGGTAGGCCTAGCCTAAGCCCTTCATCTTGTTTGATGTAGAATATAAAACAAATATACGTTGCCTAATTTCGAGTTGCTAGTTAAAACCATGGGCCTCGGT
>JAOTQE010105917.1:0-13557 GCA_025631205.1 Nesometra sesokonis
AAAGAACGATTACCATAAAACTTAGTGGAAGGACGAACAGAGTGGGAAAGTAAAGAAGTTGAGCTAGATCGCAATGGCCTCTTAGGAGCATAATGTTGAATGAGATCGGAAGTAAACTTAGGGGAACAGTTTTTAAGTGCTTTAAAGATAAATAATACAATCTTGAAGGGGACTCTGTGAGTTGCTAGAAGCCAATGAAGTTGCCTCAGGTCAGGGGTAATATGTTGTCTAATGGAAGTCTGAGAAACCAATCTGGCAGCTGTACAGTGTTTTGGACTCTTTAAATAAACATCTAAAATTATTGACCGGATTATTGAGAAGGGCCATTATTTTTATAAAATCTTTGACTGAAAAGCGTAGATAAATAGAAGGTTTGTAAACGAGGTCGATAGTTTCCTGCAATTTTGTTGAATCTAAGGACACTAAAATAATTTAATAATGTAAAACGTCACAGAGCTATCAGCAAGAAGTTCGTTTGTCAGTAATAAGAATCCTTTGGTTTTGTCTGTAATACCACGTCTAGACGATGACAAACGTTTTGATCTATTCGAGTTCAAATAGAGTGTTTTCATGAAATTAGCATTATAATAAACAGTAATACGAAACCATTATCACACACAATATCATTATTACCAATTATGTATAGCCACTATAATTATTATTTTCATCATGGTAATGATGATGATGATGATGATGATGGTGATGGCGATGGCAATGACGATGACGACGACGACGACGACGATGATGATGATGATGACGACGACGATGATGATCTTGATGATGATAATGATCATGATTATGATGATGATGATCATCATGATTATGATCATGATGATCATCATTATCATCAATATCATCATCATCTTTATCATTACGATGATCATCATGATAATAAAGATCATTATCATCATCGTCATCATCATCGTCGTCGTCATCATCATCATCATCATTATCATCATCGTCACCACCATGCTGATGATGATCATCATCATTATTATCGTCATCATCATTGTCATTGTCCTCATCATCATCATCATCATCATTATTATCATCATCATCGCCATCATCATTGTCATCATCATCACCATCATCATCATCATTATCATCATCATTATCATCATCGTCACCACCATGATGATGTTGATGATCATCATCATCATTATCATCGTCATCATCATTGTCGTTGTCATCATCATCATCATCATTATCATCATTATTATCATCATCGTCATCACCATCATCATCATATCATCATCATCATCATTATCATCATCGTCACCACCATGCTGATGATGATTTTGATGATCATCATCATCATTATCATCGTCATCATCATTGTCGTTGTCATCATTATCAACATCATTGATATAATCTTTACCGTCTGCACTCATCATCAATTTTGTTAAAGTCATACTATATTGGATCCCACCCGAATCATAATTCCTCTCTACATCCACGCCCCTTAACACCGAATCGTAGGCCCTCCGTACGTCAACTGTAAAATAATATCATAACGTTTTAACGACTGACAACTCTGAACAAATAATAATAATGAAATAATTACCGTACCCAACCAATATGGCATCACAAGCTTGTCTCCGTGTTCCCCGATAATCTAATCAGAGAAATCGATAGTATCTTTATAATGGGGCTTTCAGACAACCAATTATGATTGACGGCAATTTCTATATGATTAGAGTAACCTGTACATCTTGTTTGTCTCTTATATTCGTCTTAAACCCACGTTAAATTCTATTTTGAGTATTGGGTCAGTAAATAAAATATATAACTGTACAGTAGCCTAATTAATATCATATACGTTTTAAAATCTGTCGTCTTATTGTAGACTTTATATAGCCTATTTTAATCAGTGACCTTAATGTACTGCAGCCTTCAAAATGTTTTTGCTTTTTAACGTTTTTAAACACATTTATTGATCCTTCTGTTGTTTTATAGTCATATTGTAACTTTACAGGTTTATATCATTCATTCATTCATTCATTCATTCTTTCTTTGTTTCTTTCTTGCATTCTTTCTTCTTTTATTCATTTATACATTAATTTATTCATTTATTTATTCATTCATTCATTCATTCATTCATTTGTTTATTAATTTATTCATTCATTCATTCATCATTCATTCATTCATTCATTCATTCATTCATTCATTCAATAATTCATTTCTTTATTTATTTCTTTATCCATTCATTTATTCATTCCTTTTTAAATTCATTCATTCCTTTATTCATTCATTCATTCCTTTGTTATTCATTCATTCATTTAACATATTTATACAAATCATATAATATTACATTATTTAATTGAGCAGTCAAAATATAACGTTTTAATTATCCAACCCACGATAAATCAAGAAATTATTTTAGTGTGTAGAAAACAAGTTGTGATTCAGAGGGTATATTCCTTTAATTAGATAATTGTAATTGCGGTAATTGATTAAATCATTATAAAATTAATAGGCATATTATATTAATTGTTTCAATATCGTGGCGCCATTGAAATATTCTTAATGCATCACTTGTAAGTAACAAAATTAATGAGATAATGGTACTGGAGCCAGGTAGGAACCGGTAATCGTTGGAGCAGTGTGTACCTGGATGTCGGTGTTGTCCTGCCCTCCGCAATTCCCTGCCCGGTCTCTCATGTCATGACGCTTAGTAGCGGCGGATTTAGAGAGGGATTAACAGGCTTAAGTGTCCCTAAAATTGATATAAATATATTTAGAGTTGTTTTGAATGAAAAACGTAGGGGATTTTCTCTTGGTGTACTGGTCAATCCAACCACCAGAAGAACCCCTGGAGTGGCATTATAGGTTGGTGGTCAGCGTGCTGGCTTACAATCGTACACACCCATTAACATATCCGAACTGATTCAGTTCTTTCATACCATCAACTATTTGTCGGACTCAACTTTTCTTAGTAAGGAGTTTTTGGAATTTCTCGAAATATGATGACGGTAACGGATCCCGTACGACTTAAAGTATTGTAACGCTTGAGTATAATATTGTTAAATATTTGTTACAGTTGATTAGTTTTTTTGCAATAAACTATACCATGTAGAATATTGGATAATTATATGAACACGGCTTATAAAGCGAAAACATGATGTATTCGTTTCCGGTAGTCGTATTTTCTAAAGTTTCTAAACCTCCCTAATTTACATATATATTTTTGTTTCAATATTGGGCCATTGTATAGATTATTCGTTTCTTTTTCATATACCTATCTGTAGAACGTTGAGACGACGTGTCTTTTAACAAGATTTATAGCGATTTACCATCAGCTGTTTGGAATCTAATTATGGTATTAACATACTTTTTAAAAGCCTGATCTAATTAGTGGTATTGATTGATTGATTCAATCATTTATTCATTCATTCGTTGGTCCATTAATTAATAGGCCTACCTTTATATTTATTCATTCGTTCGTTCATTCATTCACTCGTTTTTTCGTTCGATCATACATTCCTTCGTTTGTTCATTCGTTCCTTCGTTCATTCCTGCCTTCCTTCCTTCCTCCCTCCCTCCCTTCCTTCCTTCCTTCCTTCCTTCCTTCCTTCCTCCCTTTCTCCCTCCCTCCTCTCTCCCTCCATCCCTTCCTCCATCCCTCCCTCCCTTCCTTCCTTCCTTCTTTCCTTGTTCTTAGTAAAGAACCTCACTTTGTAAAATATGAATACAATGTTTAGGCTATAAACGCATTTCTAAACAATGTCCGCTATCATTTTTTTCTGTAAACACGTCTTATAACATCATCATCATCATCATCATCATCATCTTCATCATCATCATCATCATCCTCATCATCATTTTCATCATCATCATCCTCCATCATCATCATCATCATCATCATCACCATCATCATCATCATCATCATCATCATCGTCGTCGTCGTCGTCATCATCATCATCATCATCATCATCATCGTCGTCGTCGTCGTCGACTTTCATCATCATCATTATCCTCGTCATCATCAAGGCATTCAACTATCTTATGACGTTTCTTTTGACCCTTGTGAAATTTCCGTAAAAGACATAAAACTTGCTCTCTTTAATCATTAATACCCCACCCCGCCTTCACATTTACAATTACACTGTATATATTTATTGTTATGTATTGTCTTGTGTAGTATCTCTATTGTAATTTTAAGCGGATAATAGCCCATAGCTGGCTTCAGTAGCAATAAAAATCTTGAATCTTGAATCTTAACAATCTTTATGTTGCCCATGCACAGTGAACGGGTTCGGGAAATCTTTTGTTTTTAGTAAGCATGTGTTACTGTATTTTTAATAATTCGACATTTTTTATTTCCAAGGGGCGTATTTAGATTTTGGAATAACTTCGTAAGTATTTCTTACAATTTTTGGGATACTTGTTGTATGTCTTAGAGTTTTCTAGATGAGTTGATGTATATAGCCAAAAAACCGGGAATTATGAAAATGTTGGATGAGTCGGGCTTGGGCAACATAAAGGTTTTCGTAGGCTTAATTATGGAATCAGTCTAAGGAGGCAGTTTACATTACCATATAATAGGCCTAAAATATTAAATTTATCTCTCAATATTTTATATGAGGCTCTCGGAAGCGGACACCCTGGGTGTCCGCTTATGGGAGGTGTCTGATTACGAGAATTTCGTCCGATAGATGGCCAAAGTTGTAAAACCACGTATTCGTGCGTATGCCCTATTTCACGGCATTCTCAACAAAAATGACCTCTCAGACACTGCCTTCTATATTTTATTAAATATTGTTTATAATTTTTAAGATGAGTTGGTTTAATAATATTATTTTCAGCCATTATAGTATAAGGATTTTGTACAGAAATTTGTGTCCGCTTATGGGAGGTAAATTAACATACAAAAAAATTTGAAGACAAAAAGTGTCCACGTCCGCTTACGGGAGGTGGCTGCTTAAAGGGAGGTACCACTGATTAAATAGGAAGAACAAACGGGTCTTTGAATTAATGTCCGTTATGGGAGGTGTCCGCATAAGGTTAAACTGTAAAGGTTCAACTGTAATTATGCCAAAATATATTTGTATAAATTTAAACACGTATGGACCGGCCACTTATTAAACATAATAAAATTAACATCACATGTAAAATGTGATCCGCATTAATATTTCCTTATTAAACATCTATTTGAGTTGTTGTTATTGCCACTTTTTAGCTCTTAAACTCAAAATACAAATTTCTATGTATCCTTGTTGGAAATTCCCGTTTATTTATCTAAGTTTGATTATACACATAAAATAACTGGTTACTATATATTTCTGTTCAATGGGTATTATGATTAATATTTGAACATTAAAATAAATGTTACAATACTCTTCTGTGTTGGTGCTGTCTTATTTGAGTTCTTCTTGCATTACTGGAGATGGTTTTGATAGATTTTTTAAGAGATTGATTTTTCATTTCTTATAGATTAGACAATAAACTGCCATACTACAACCTTTTGTGCTTTTTATATGTTATTTTATTCATTATTTTATCTATTTATCAATAATTTTAGAAATTAAAAGCAATATTAAATTTATGTAGCGCAAATAAACACTCTTTATGCGCTCGACATATACATGATAAGATAAATATAGTAGGTCTATACAATAATCAAATAAAACACCAAATGAGGTTTTCTACGGGGCCATGTCAAAATTATTCTACTGATTGCAATAATCAATGCTATTAAGTCTATTGCAGTTACTGCAGTAATCCAATGGTATTTTGTTTTCTGCGGTAACTCCATTGACACGCAAGGTCTTGATATGTTGTTTTTAATAAATATTTTTTTAGATTATAGACTGAACTGTTGTAACTGAATTACTGCAGTAGCTGAAGCAGGTTATTTGACATGGTCCCTAACTTGAGCATAAAAATGAATGTATTTTAAAGTGCACACTGAGCTATTTGCAAACACTTTGCCTGCGGTTTATAGTCCTTATCCAAGAAAAATTGTTCCACTACTAGAGTTTGAACCCGTGCTGTGATGGTTCACTGTTCTCCTGTCTCGGTGACTCGCAAAAATAAACTAGGTCTGCCCATAGATTTGTTATTTACGGCTAGATGGTAAACTTTACACTGTGGAATTTCAATCCCATGTAGGCGCCTACTATTTGATTTTTCAGCCTTTGCCACAAACATGTAAGTTAAATAATAATAATAATAATAATAATAATAATAATAATAACTGTTTTACAATTATTAACATTGTTTTGCCATACAAATTATTTACATATGTCACACATTTTTATGTCATTTTTTGATAAATTTGAAACTTTTATGAAAGATTGCGCGTGCGCAATTTCGACATAGCAACAGGGTTAGAACGTAACGCGATTTGATTGGTTGTATTCCGGAATAGTAGGCGCTTACTAGAACTGCACTTGGGGCTATGTATTGTGTGGAAGTTCACCATCTAGCCGTAAATAATAAATCATGGGTCTACCTATGATCGAACTAATAGGATGGTTTTGCAACTTCACAAAATACGTTAGCTGAAACGGATAAGGTATAAACCATTGTAACATTTGACTTGGTCACGATCTGTCACAGTTAATCAGTGTTTTACGTTGATAATCAACTATTTGTATTTACCTATTCTTATATAACGTATTTGTAAATTTACAAAAACGAAAGTGTGACGTCTCCGTTCCCGTTTTACGTATTTCGTAAAGTTGCGAAACCTCCGACTTAAATGTTACGTCACTTTAAAATAAGCAAGTTAACTAGATAGTTTTAAAATATCTAGTTAACTTGCTCATTTTTATTTTATTTTCAAACTATTTATTTAAAAATATATAGTTTGCCATTTTGAGAGAATGTTTTACTTCTGACATTAGAATGACTTTAAAACATCCAATCCATCATTTTTTTTTAATTTTAAGCTATATTTAACTCAGAGTATACTATCGGCTTCGACCGGCTTGGTACTTACATAACAATTTCGAGAGAAGTACAGTATTTAACAATATATGGCAAGCCTAATCCGACAAAACTGCGTTATTCACTAGAAGCCTAGACCTACTTTAATAACGGTAAATAGTGTTCATAAGTTTTTTTCCTAGATTTCTTTCCAATTCTGAATAACACGACCTTTTCCTGAATGTCACATTCACAAAAATGATTTGTAGTGTTACATAAAGCACATTAGTAGAAGATCATAGTCATCCTTATCATACTCACGTCCAATGTATCATTCGCTGTTATGTTATTTTACACAGTTACGATTTATTATTGTGTTCTTGATTTACAATTTCTCGTAAATTCTAAAATGTGTCAGATGGCGTGAAAACATCAAAAGAGTTTATTACTCTTTATCTGCTTCCTTTAGAGTGTTTTGTAATATATGTTCTTTCTATTTTAAGCACCTCGTGTCTGAATCCAACATGGTTTGATCAGTTTACTCGTCTGTGACAACGCAGAGAAGCAAACGGTTACGCACGCGTACAGAAAGGCGCGCGTAGAGACACTCCAATTTAATTACTGGATGAGGTACAGGGCATAATATGTCTTTAAACAGTTAAAGTTAATTAAAACCAGAACATAATTGTTCCCTATCGATGGCACTCTAAATTGGTATCATTTAAAAAACGTAGTTTCGACAGCCAATGGACGAACATATAGACACATTTAAAGACGTAATTTCGACAACCATTCCACGAAAATATAGACACATTTAAAAGCGTAGTTTCGACAACCACTCAACGAACACATAAACACATTTAAAAACGTAGTTTCGACAACTATGCGACGAACATATAGAAACATTTAACAATGTAATTTCAACAACAATGCAACGAAATAGACACATTTAAAAACGTAGTTTGATAACCATTTGACGAACATAGACACATTTAAAACGTATTTTCGACAACCATTCGACGAACATATAGACACATTTATAAACGTAGTTTCGACAACCATTGAACGAACATATAGACACATTTAAAACGTTGTTTTGACAACCATTCAACGAAGACACATTTCAAAAGATAGTTTCGACAATTCAACGAACATATAGACACATTTCCTGTCAATTGAGTCTGTATCAAAGATCAATTCGGTATTGCACATTTTCTCGAAAATTACCCGAAAACTGATCGGTAAACTCTGTCGATCAGAAAATTACCCAGTCTTTCCATGATAGGCTATATATTATAGTTTGTGGTTTTTCCAATTTGTTCCTCAGTCTTTATCGCCTGTATATGGCAACATAAATAAATTTAGAAGCTGTAAGGTATCGCTGGCAAATCCTACGAATACCTGTACTTCTTACTCACAATTCACCATTTACATAAATCTTCTTCAGCTTTTTTTTTATTAACTCACAATTCACCAAATAGATGTTTTTTTTTACAGAATGTTCAACAGAGTACTATTAAATTCGTCGATTATAATATCATGATTTTGTCGGCCAAACATCTATGTAGGTCTCTGAAAAACTTCGCTGGTCTGGTACGGCAATGTAGATTTAGAAATTGTATGGTATTGACGACAAATACTCTAAATCCAAATTCAGCATTTAGGTATTTCTCATAGATATATTATTTACGGATAGATGGTGAACTTAACACTGTAAAGTTACAGTCCCATGTAGGCGCCTACTATTTTAATTTCTCAGGCTTCGTCACAAATATTTAAGTTATTTTTAACATTCTTTTGGTATACAAATTATTTACATATTTTATGTTGTCAATGTCTTTAAATTTGGATCAAAATTACTTTTATTAATTTTTTTAAATTTGAAACTTCTTTGAAAGATTGCGCGTGCGCAATTTTGACATAGCGCACCGTTAGAATATAACATGATTTCATTGGTTGGATTCCAAAATAGTAGGCGCTTGCAGGGAACTACACTGGAGCTATGTATACTATGGAAGTTCACCATCTAGCCGTAAATAATAAATCTGATGTATTTCTTCATCCGTGTTGATCAGAGCAATACTCAATTTGTCGACGAACCTTTCCTCTATTGTCGGCCAAACATCTATCTTATAGAGAGAACATTTTCTTTTATTTAGCTTCCGTATAGTAAGGTATAGAAATATAGATGCTTGTAAATTGCCCTTATTTAATTCCGCAGTCATTCAGAGATGTGGAAGTCTGTGACTAACCATCTTATTTCTCTTCACGTCCAAACTTGACCTCAGATTCTCATTAACTTCTTATACCAAATGCGTTTCTTTTCAATCCTTCAATAATCAGCAGAATCAGTTAAGAGATGTCAAAGGATATCACCTTTGAGATCTATAAGGATTAGGAGAATCCAAGCCCGGACTCGCAGGGAAAAATATCAGTTCGGGTTCACAGATATAGATGGTATGATGAATCCAGAAGCTGATGGTCTAGATTATGCCTCCTGAAGAACCTTTCATTAAGAAATATATCAGTGCCGAATGAATATCCCCTATTACAGATCTAATCGCGATTGGAAAACCGCAGAGAAAAAGACCAGTTCGGGTGCCCAGAAACAGATGGTATGATGAATCCAGAAGATGATTATCTAGATTATGCCTCCTGAAGAAACTTTTATGAAGACGTTTGTCAGTGTCGAATGAATGTCCCCATCAGAGATCTAATCCCGATTGGGAAACCGCAAAGAAAATGACCAGTTCGGGTGCCCAGAAACAAGTGGTATGAAAGCTCCTGCGACAGGCGAAGCTGATAACCTGTCTAGATCTTGCTTTCTAAAAGAAACTGTTAAGTCATTCCAAACAACAGACTAACATAATTCACTTCAACTGGTTATGGTTATGTTCTACAATGTAGACTAGGCCTATGTCTACAAGTTCAGATGTAATCCCTACTTTCTTGTTTTTTAAGTAAGTAAAGTTAAATATAAAAATAACTGTTAATTTTCCCTCGATCTTTTAACCACCTGTACATGGCAGTGTGTAGACTTATGACAAGTTTAGATAAATCTCACTTTCTTCTTTTATTCAGCTGAAGTAAAATTAAGTATAATAACTGTTAATTTGTGTTCCTCATTCCTTTAGCCGCTAGTACACGGCAGTGTAGACTAGGACAAGTTGAGAGATAAATTCTACTTTCTTCTTTTATTTAACTGAAGTATATTAATAACTGACAATTTTGTTCTTTTCAATCGCGTATACAGGATAGTGTGGATTCGAAGAAGTTCAATTAAATTTAAATCTACATTCAGCCAGCTACAGCATGTTCATCTTGTTAGGAAGAAGTCCTTAATCGGTATAATCATTCTTTGATAAGTCGGCAATTTAGCTGCCTTGATGTCAAAACTTACATCTGTTACAATTCCCTTTTTATTTATTGTAACCTGAACCACGTGAAACGCAAACGGACATAAGCGTTTAACGCAATACCGCGTTGACGTTGTATCGCTGAGTGTGTCTCCAAAAATCACTGAACATCTCGCTTCGGTCGCCACCCAGCATTCATCAATAATGAAGAACTTTTTCAATTTTCTTCTCATAATCGAAGACTTTTCATCCAGTTTACAGTCTATTAAGCTTCTGACATCAATTTGTTTAACGTATGTCTTAAGTATTTGCATCTGGAACTTGCAATGGTGACCGTTTCGAGTAGTTTTTGAATTCTGGCGGGATAACGATGTTGTTTGTGCGAAATTGAACATCTGCTGGGCGTCCGTGTCATGAGTAATTTCTTTTAGTGAAAAGTCACGATACCTCCTAAAACAAAACAAAAAGAATAGGAATGTTTATAGTACGAATCGTTTTCCATGTTTGGGCCTGTCCATAAATTACGCCAGATGGTGGGTATGTAGATTTTTTTACAGTGTTTTACAGGGAGTAGGTGATCTTTATGTTTGAATTACATAACATTTTTATTTTGCTCAACATGCTTAAATGGCCGGGAAAATTCATGGAAAACCTAAAAATGAAATGTTTTTCTTTGTACCTTCAAATATATTGACAAACAGTAAGAGTATTTTGTGTGAGCAAATACTCAAAAAACATACTAGTATTTTGCTATGCTAGATACCGTAAAAGTTGTATTTTTAAGTATTTGTGTACAACGTTGATGGAGAAGGGATGGGGTATTTATTAAAACAAATATTAGGCCTATATATAATTTTGAGGGGAGGTCTTGTTTACAGAATTACAATTCGTTACAAGGGTGGGTGGTTATTTGAAATGGGCAAAAATAGCGTTACGTAATTTATGTACAGCCCCGTTTAAACTCATTTGGGAACACTAGAACTAGGCCTAAGGGTTTGAATAAGTACATAACCAGGAGCGGCGGAAACGCGATGGCAGGTACGGCGATTTTTGATACGGTTTTTAAACACTACCCTTTCAAAATCTGCAATTTTCCTATTCTTTAACATTGTGTAATATGAGTAGTAGACCCACTTTTTGATTTAAGACCCATTTTGGAAAGTATTTTCCTTCGTTCTCATTGTCCAATCGTTTTGAAAGTGCCAGTGAGGTCACAAATTATTGTTCTATAGGGCATTCAGAGAAATTGTAATCCCAGAGTTCCTCATTAATGCATTCAATATTTCAAAGGGAATATTTTATAGTCTTAAAGTGACTCGAACACTGGCTTCATCATTTGACTCGTTAATTACATCCGGGTATTGCACCTTTCCTCATTCAAGGTTTAACATTGTGGCACTATAACCGGGCTGTTAACGTTCTTGCCTATCAATTCCAAGGTCCTGGGTTCAATCCTGACTAAGTGCTATGATTAGTCGCACAACAACGTCACTGCTTAAGACAAGTGCTATTTTGTCAACATCAACATTTTGTAGAGACAAAATATATTTTGTAAAAACAATATGCAATTTGTAGAGAAACAAACATTTTGTCGTTATAAAATGCATCTTGTAACGCAAAATGTATTTGGTCTCTATAATACTGTATACCGGTGCATTTTGTCATTACAAAATATACTTTTGTCTCTACATAGGCCTATGTAGACCTATCTTGTATGTACTAATGATATTTTGTTAACAAAATAGCACATGGCCAAACCCGCACCGCGTTCTTCTCTAGTTCGCAGGTCTATGTTCGATCCAATGTTCTTTTCCAGAATCGCTAGCCATTTAGAACCGAATTTGGATTTGATAAAAGGTGCAGTCACACGCAATCCAAGAATTTCAGATGACTTCTGATTTTCCGAAAAGAATTTACCACCATATATTTCAGACATGATAAATCTACGCTCTTCCACTTGCTCTAGAGCTCTTAGATCTACATCTAGTTCAACCATTTTATCTGTACCCTCTTCTCGTACAAAGTCGTATGGTGATAGAGCATTTTCTGTTGCTGCCCCGAAGTTGTGGAATGGCCTTCTGTGATAGAGCATTTTCTGTTGCTGCCCCGAAGTTGTGGAATGGCCTTTCTTCTACTGTCCGCGAGTCTGTTTCTCTCGATATTTTCAAGAAACAGTTGAAAACACATCTTTTCAGTTTACTTTAAGATTTAAAAAAAATAAATAAAATAAAATAAATATTTAACAGTCATTACAACTTATTTTTCCAGTGCTCGAGCGCATAGAGACGGTAGTATTATGCTCTATAAAAGTCCCACATATTATTATTATTTATTATTACCTTTCGAAACGGAAAGTTCGTTTACACTTGTTCCGATCAAAATATTCTAATCTACTCGTGTAGCGCGAAGCGTGCTTATTTCTGAATGATCAAGTTTTGACAGACTTTTTGAAAATCGCATGCACGAGGTATGCTTCGATTCGATTTTTTGTTCGAATGACCACGTGCCGACGTGTTTTTTTTTCGATTTGGAATGCATCTTTACCACTTTGCTCCGATGTTTTCACCGGTTTGTCAGTCATTACAATCCAAAAATCGGATTGAGTATGACTGCACCTTTAATCTGATCAATTACATCCAACCATGTCTTACAGTATTTTAAGTGAATAAATAAATATATAGGTTAATTAAAAACGTTTAACCATTTAACCATCTCATTATAGGTATCATATACCAAGGCGACATCGGTACTATGATAATATTACAATATGCCCTAATTAAATAAGTGCATCACTTACTTATTTTTAGATTCCTGGTCCCGTTTTTTTAACCTATCGAGCTTGGTAAAGGGGCGAAATGCTAGGCTTCCTTCTTCGGCCACGAAAACCTTTAAAATAATATAAAAAAACAAATCACAAACGAAAATACACAGTCCAGTTCTTAAAAATCTAAATGTATAGGATTTTTTTTTCTCTCTTGATGAGGATTTCACCAACCTTTATCGCGTTGTAGTTTAATTAATCTGTTAAAGTCGTATATGTAACTAAGGCCCGTTTATACCATGACGATAGCAATCAACGATGGATGGATAAAAACAATTTCCATATAGAAATTACAAGAAATTGGAGAAATGTTCATACTAGAACAATTTAATCACAATTTAACATGTAATGTGATGTAGTAAAATTTATATTGCGCATCAAGACGCAGGACCAGATACAACACATTCATGACTTTGTACGCCCCTAAGGGTCACTCTTGTCCTACTCTAGGGGCGGATTTAGAGGGCGCAGTCGGCGCGAGTCCCTAATATCGCCAAAACGTAGTTGCAC
>JAOTQE010105928.1:0-13557 GCA_025631205.1 Nesometra sesokonis
CTTGAAAATGACACCATGATGGAGTCGAAACGTCGTTCGTCCATAAATTTTATCAGCGTTATTTTTCTATTGTCTAAGAAATGGATCATATAAAGAAAACCTTATCCACATGTGGATATCTGACTGGAGTTTCTAAAAAGTAAAAAACAAGAGGGAAATAAAAATGCAACGAAAGTTCAAGATCAAAGAAAAGAGACGAAAGAGAAATCAAAGGCCAGTGTAGGCATACCATATGTGACAGGTTTGACGGAGAGACTTAGACGAGTATTCAAACAACACAACATCAATTAATATGCCATTCCAAAAAATAAACTCAGGGAAAGTCTTGTACATCCTAAGGACAAAATCCACAAAAACCAGCAATGTGATGTAGTATACAAAGTCAATTGAAAAAGTATACGTAGGAGAGACTGGTAGAACACTAAACACCAGAATAACTGAACACAAAAAGATGCTGAAAAAATAACTCAGGAGTTCGAACAAGAAAGCTTAATTAAGTGCTCGTCAATCCCAATCAGACATTATCATAAATCGGCTATTACTGATCACATTACAAAGGAGAAACACATTCCAAACTTCGAAAATGTTAACATTTTCGACAGAGAAAACCATTATCTAAATAAAGGAGTCCATTTGGATAAGAATCACAGAAAATAACATACACATAGACCATGGAGGCCATGAACTCAGTTGCATCTATGACAACTTGTTAATAACCAGCTGCATCCAAAATACACCCAGGAGAGAACCCAACGAAAAGCTGAAACAAATTGGTGGCGCTAGACAACACCGAGACACGAATCGTGAAGACGCTAGATCTACACGTCACTTGCGTGAACAAGGTTACCGTTGCTAATAACCGAAAAGTCTACTTTTTATGGTTTAACTTGAAAGAAAATTCCAAAATAAGTCCTATGTTCAGTTTTGTGAAATAAATTCCCTGATCTTAAAGAAGCACTTAATTTTACATATGTTAACATTACCTTCAAAACAATCAGGACATTTATTAGGTCATATTAGATTATGAATGAATGGTTAATGGTCATATAATCTTTAAAAATATTTTAGGATTTAAGGTGTTTGGGGTGGGGTTATATAAATAGTTCATAAAAATTCTTAAAAAGTCAAAAGTCCCATATTGTCGAAACAATTTGAAATACTGTACCAGGAATTTGTATGGTAGAATTACTTTAAAAATAGCTGTAAGTCTAGTTTTATATAATCATTTCCTTTGGTATTGGTACCATCCTAAATATTGTTTAATTTGTCATGTTTTAACATAAAGATCGTAACAATCGAACCGTAATCGATTACCGTACTCAGGATCAAAGTCCATGTATTGTTTAAATAAATTTGAATTGTATGGGTTTGAATGAGGATGGGTGGCCGTCTTAGATTTCCACCCTTCATTTTTACTAAAAACATGACATAATTGAATGATTAAGTACAGAGTTATTCCAGAAAATAGGGCTTTTCACAATGGCAGTAGCTCATTTGTATAATTAACTTTAATTTCATACTTAATTTTAATGAAAAATATGATGATACTATTTTCTGATCATGAAAACATATGTATGAACCCTCTATTTATGAAAATTGAATTACTAGATACAGAGATATTCCAGAAAATGATTTTTTTTCCTAATGGTGGTAGCTAATTTGAATATTTATGCAAATTAGGTGGGGTGTGGATTGAAACTCGCGTCCCGTTTTGGATATGTAATTCAGTACTACATAATGAACCAGAATCAGCAAAACAAAACAGAAACTTGTACAATTTGTTGGCCTCGAGGTCTATTTTTCATCTAAATCTGCTCAACTATAATGTGAAAGAGTAAGAATTCACTCTTTTGGAGTGAATTTAAAAGAGTGTGTGTGATCTGAGGGACCACACTTAAATGAGTGAATTATCACCCAGCACTCCAAATCCGCTCTTGTGGAGTTAATTTTTGCAAAGGAGTGATTTTACTCTCATATAGTAAATTTTCAATCGATTGGAGTGAATTTCACATTTTTCGGAGTGATCTCTCGGGTCACTCCACAAAGAGTAAAAGATTTTCACTCTTTTACGTGAGAGTACTAAAACAGTGTTTAAGCTGAAAGAAATTATTTTTAACAATTTGGCTAATTTAGATTAAAAATTATCCTAATTCGAGTTGGATGAGGCAAAGGCTGCCAAAACTAAGTAGGCCACAGTATGATGCTTTAACACACTTAGAAGCAGTTTATTCAGTGTAAGAAAGAAACTGTATTTTATCTAACTACAATTTTTAATTTTGCTTCTTACCGTAGTGTACATTGATTTTTAATTTTTGTAACCTCATTCAGGGGTCAACTGAGACAAGTCTTGAATTTTTAAGTCGATCCTCGTCTAGGCTTTGTATTTTTTGTATTTGCATATTGATGAAAAATAAATGTTCGCTGATTTGAAATTGAATTATGCCTTATCGACTTGTTGAATAATTGGTGTAAATAATGCTTTTCTGAATTCTCCAGATGTAGGCAATTGTCGTAGGAGAATTTTAAAATATATCGAGAAGGCAAATTATCTCTAGCAGTCTGAATGAAATACAAAGACCGAAGAAATGATTCTTGCGGAACTATCTCTAAGTTAGTAGCAGCTTTAAACAGATTCCTTGGCGAATTTGTACAAGAGAAGTGGTTTGAGAGACCACTCTAAAAAGAATCAAAACAAGTGGCTTAATATAATCATACCAATATGTATTTATCATCAAAGACAGCGGTTTTAATGCCTTGTTGATTTTGAACCACTGTTTGGGGAATCCTCAGCTTTGGATGTCGCAGATGAGAAGTAGGATGCACATCGCCTCGATCCATTTCTTGCCATCTTACGAACCCATGTGCTTCCTCTACAGTGCATGAATTACCGGAGAGTCAGCTTTTAGCATACACAGAGCGTAGGCGAGAATTGAACTCTAAACATCAGAGATCATAGGAATTGCAAGACCATCGAAACTATGGTTGAACGCAGGGGTTGCACAAATACATAGCAAATGTTTCAGTGCGTTGGTGTTAATATGGTTGAGTTGTTGAAGCTGATAGGTCGGACAATTCATACTGTAAGGAGATAACGTAATGAAGGCAAAACATTATATTGAGTTTGGTCATATTAATTAACATCAGAATTAAGAAATTTAGAATAGAAGTTATTTTCAAAATAAATTTTGTTGTCCTTTTTCAGGTGAAAAGACATAATAAGGATTCTGGAATATCGCGAAGACTATTAGTAATATCTATTTTTATTATATCCTCTAGGAATTATTTTACTGCAAATGTCAATGTATTTAAACAATGCACTGCAAACAGTACTACTGCTTTAAAGACCATTGTGTTATGGAAGCAATTCACTTTTCTTTACATTAATTATAATTACTAGAGGGTGATCTCTAATAATTGAACGTCGCGACATTCTTAATTGTCCAACGACGTTCACGAAAATTGTCTATACCAAATCATAGAAGCAAATTGGAGTGTTAACTTTTTTCGGACCGAATAAGCGGTCGCTCAGAGAGTAACCTCGCTAACTGCTCTGGCTTCGTGAAACAAAAGTGTATTGACTAATAATGACAACTGTTTGACATGCAGAAGATCAATGGCATCATTGATACCATTTACAGTAGCTACGGGGTCTGGGAATTGGGAATGCTGACAAATTTTGGTGACGCCTATTTATTGTCCCGATTTCTCTAATGACATTGTGATTAATGCAGTCCACTCGGGCTGCCAAGTGTATAAGTGAATCAATATGATGAGTATGATGAGTACTGCTTTTTGCACCATACATTATCAGCAAATTTGGCCCTCTATTACTGAGAGAGTGAGAGAGGAGAGAGAGAATGGAATATTCTATCAATTTATTCCCTCAATACAAATTTAGTGACTTTTGCATTGCATATTTTTATAACTTTTTTGGTTGGACTTACGATCTTTGTCAACCTGCGTACTAAATTGTACCAATTACAGATAATAATTGCAGACAGAAAATGATGCCATCATTGCTTTATTGCGTGCACGTATTAGAACAGTCAATTTTGTAATTTTGCATTTTTTTTTTTTGCATTTTTTTGCTATATTTCATACATTTTTTATTTCATGTGGGCGGGGGATTGGCAGCCATTTTAAAATGGCCGCCATTATCAAAAAATAATCCATAAGTTGAGTTCTACTTATGCTAGAGACTTGATTTCGGTATCAAAATGTTCGGAATACTAATGTTTATATTAGCTGTAAATAAAATGAAAAAAATGAAAGGTTACCAGGAAAACAGTTATTGCCAAAAAACGAGTTTTTAGGTTGAAACATGACTTTTATGATTTTTTTGTGTAATCAGGGTCATTAAATAGGTTAATTTTTGGCAGGTAACAGTTTAGATAACATTAAATAATTTATGACACATATATCAACATGAAAATGTAGCATTTTAAAATGTACTTTTATAATTTTTATTTTTTCCAATTATACAAATAAATCAATAAATAATGTATGTAGTGCAAAAAGTCAAGTTCTGCTTATGCTAGAGACTTGATTTTGGTACCAAAATGTTCGGAATACTAATGTTTATATTAGCTGTAATGAAAACCTTTTCCGATAGGTTGCCAGGAAAAGACTTATAACTAGAAAACAAGTTTTTAGGTTAAAAACATGATTTTTATGATTGTTTTGTGTGTAATCAGGGTATTTAAATATGCTAATTTGTGGCAGGTAACAGTTTGGATAACGGTAAATAAGTTATGGCACACGTATTTTTCCCAATTTTTCTAATAAATCAATAAATAATGTATAAAGTGCAAAAAGTCAAGTTCTGCTTATGCTACAGACTTGATTTAGGTACCAAAATATTCATTCATTAATGTTTATATTGGTTGTAATGAAAAAGTTTTCTGATATGTTGCCAGGAAAAGAGTTATTGCCAGAAAACAATTTTTTCGGGTAAAAACATGATTTTTTTATATTTTGTGTTTATCATGGTTATTAAATATGTTAGTTTGTAGCAGGTAACAGTTTGGACAAGAGTAAATCGGTTAAAACTATGTCCACATGAAATACAATAATTGCCAGAAAACAAGTTTCTTTGGGTAAAAGTATGATTTTTTAAAATGATTTTCATGTTACCAATGTCATTGAATACGTTAATTTGTGACAGGTAACAACAGGTAACAACATCAGTGTCAGTAAATAAGGCATTATAGTATACATTTCATCATTAAAATATAACAAATTATGTAAATAAATGTAACTTTTTAAATCATGATTTTTCTTAAAATCAGCAAAAACTATACAAATAATGTATGCAGTCAAAAAAATGGGTTCATTAAAATGTACAGAATTCAGGTTTTTTTTCTATCAGTTGTAATAAAAAAAAAGTTTCTTATTCTAGGCTACAAGGAAAAACGTATTGCCAAAAGCAATTTTGTTGATGTAAAATTATTTTTTGTAGCAAGGTATATTAATATGCTAATTTGTAGAAGGGAGCAACTTATGTAATATACAAATATACTAATTATGTGAATAATCATTCGTTGTTTGGTTAGTATTTATTTTTCTCTTAGGAATAAATCACCTGCCTTACTTTAATTTCAAAATGTTCATAATGTTTTTTTTTTCTATTTTTTGTTATGAAAAAAAGTTTCTTCATATGTTGCCAGAAAAACATTATTTTGGAAACAAGTTTTTTTTTAGTATGAAAAATATAATAGGAGTGATTTTCACCAAGGTCATTAAATATGTATATGCGTGTGAAATTCCAATAATAGCTTCAATGATAGTAAATAACACACATTTAAACGATGAGGAAACTTAAACCAGTATTATCTGACATCCAAGCTGAAACTGTTATGGAGAATGTTGGATGCAACTTTATATTACCTGCAAAAAAACATGGCAATAAACTGACGAATGTTGGAGTCATTATTTTTTTCATGCACGAATACTTTATAATGCAACTTTTAAAATAAATTGTATTTCTTGATGAGTCAGGCTAACTAAAAAAGAAATAAAGCTTAAATCTGTGCACACAGAGTGGTAATAATTTTTCTTGATATTTTAAAAATTAATTAAAAAAATTATATGCAATTATTAATATATTTATAAACATGTACCACTTCCCTGTCAACTTATTTTGAAAAATATAATAATATAAATAATTCAAATTTTTTTTTTATTGCATATACCATTCATTGAATTCACTTTGCTGTAGTTCGGAAACACAAGTTATTTTAAAGACACGGTTATATGTTCAAATGTATTAAATGACTGATTTACTGTCACTAAAATAGTTTCCTTCCACACTACAACATATTTGATATTGTTATCTATTTCAAAACTGTGAAAAAAAATGATTTAAGAAGTTAGTATGTTGATGTGTATGCATTGATTCATTTGATATCACTACAACAATTACTTGTTTTGAATTAACAGTCCTACCACTGAAATAAAAAGAAATACTAAAAATCACCAACACAACCACCCCTATTTCATCCCCGAGGAGTGTTTTCAGGTGACATTTATCGAGGGACTTTTCCATTACAGCAATAACAAAAAATAGTATTCTAAACACTCTGGTACAAAAGTAAAGTCTCTTGCTTTAAAATGACTCATTTGGCAACCTATCGGAAAAGTGTTTCATTACATCTAATATAAACATTAGTATTCCGAATATTTTGGTACCAAATTCAAGTCTCTTGCATAAGTAGAACTCAACTTATGCATTCTTTTTTGATAATGGTGGCCATTTATAAAACGGATGTCAAACCACCGCCCACATGAAAACAAAAATATGTACCAAATACTTTTTTGGTTTCATGGGGTCTATTCTACAACATATTAGAATTTTATGAAATATAGCAAAGAAAATGCAAACTCAAAAATGTGACAAATTTTACTGGACTATATGTTTCAGCATGGACAACCAGACAGAGAGAGATAGAGGGGGAGGGAGAGAGAGGGGGTGGGGAGAGGGCAAAACCATTCACCTTAAAGTTGTTTTAATTGCCAATAATTAATTGTTTCAGTCAAATTAATTAGTTGACTGGTGTTCATTAGGTGGTAGAAATTATTACCGAAGTATGTCCCAACATTAAACACCATTGAGTATAAAATCTAAAAGTTACGTGATTTACTGAAAATATCCCTTACGTGAATTATATAGATTAATTGTATTCGATGATTTTATTATCACGACAGATTATGTAACTTTTTTTAATATACCTTCATGTAAATAAAATGCTTAAACAGATGTAATAGCCTAGGCTATAATATATCATTAGTAAACACATGGTGCATGATGCCAGTCTGTCTTCCACCTTTTCAAAACCTAGTTAAATCCTACAGATATAATCTGGCATCGAAACTTTTAGATTGGCAACTACCTAATTTGTCAAAACACATAATTGACTAAAATCCTGCTTATGCAAATCTAAATGGAGATAAGGAGGTAAAGCGATAAAGAGATAATGAGACAAGACGATAAAGAGATATAGAAATAGGATATAGAAAGATAGAGGCATAGATGTAGAGCGATAGAGATAAAGATGTAGATGTAAATTATAATGAAGATTATGATGATCATAATGATGATGATGATGATGATAATGATAAAGATAATAAGTATGATGATGATGATTGTTATTATTAGGTCTATTACGATGATGATAACGATAATGATAATGATAAGGTTAATGATAATAATCAATAGGGCCTAATTATATACCAAGTTAGTGGAACAAACGCCCAAGGAACACAATCAATTCCATAATGGTGATGCTGCATTCAGTGAAATTAAAATTATTTTTGTTGGTGATTTTTATCAAAAAGTTAATGCAACAGGGCGATCGCAAACATAAAAGCGCTCAGAGCTTCTTTTCCCCGTGCATAACTCTGTTGGGGCGATCGTCACATTATTCTCAATATAAATACAATCGTTAATCGTCGTGATCCACATGGTTTTATGCCTTTTCATTGAATTCATTTGGTCATTTAATTTATACAAATACATTCCAATAATTTACATATTGCTGTTGTTAATCCAGGATTTATAAATAAATGCGCATTGGTGTCTCAATAGAACCAAGTAGGCCTACTACGAAATAAAACCCACAATGGTAAAAAACAATCACAGACTAACAATCTAAAAGCTCCATAAAGGAAACTATGTTTCTAAAAAAATGATTCATAGGCCTACCTGTATTGGTGATTACTGTATCTCAATTTTATCTCAACTATTATGCAACTTACTGTGGTGAGACCTCACATATGGAACTGTTCCTATTACTTTCAGATTAAATGTCTAATGTCCTACAAACTGAAAACGGTTTAGTAAAGAGATCATAACAATAAAAAAAAATTATTATACTTCTTCGTAGCTTTAAAATTTAAGATAACTTGTTATTATGTTATTTATAAAAACATTGAAATCGCTTTAAAACAGCATTTCTGAAATCCTTTAACCTCCATCCATATAACATCGGCGTTATAAGTGAATGTAGCAAGGATAGATGAAAACAGACGGGATAAATGCTAGTATATAAATTATGATCACATTCTAAGTTCATAGATTTATTAAAGATACCATTTATATTCATTGGTATCCAGCTTATCATAAATACGAAGACGACGATTGAAAACGTTTTTATAAGTCGTTTTGAAAGTCTTAATTCTTGTGGTATAACATCCAACTGTTTTTCGTGCTTACAAAGAGATCTGTAGATCGCGTAATACGCTGCTGGTAAGGTGATTATAATCATTAAATTTAAACTTGACCCAGTTATCTCAAATATATAGAACATATCAGATGTTATCAACGTTAAAACAGTTAAGTATGTGAAAACCCATATTGCTGAGCATATTGCAAATAGTCGCCGAGGTGAGTTAATATTTTGTTTGAACGGAAATATGACTATAACTAGCAGTCTTTCGATTGCGATTGCAAATACAGTCTGCATAGATATAAATGCGGAAGACGAACTTACAGCGACCGTTATTATAAATGATGAGTCAAACTCTGCATAGTAGATGGCCATTAACATACTAGTAACATATATAAATTCTGAGAGTACAAGCGAACCAATGAATATGTTGCGGCGTTTGTGCAAGTTTTTTTTCGATACGAAAACTATGACAGCTCCTAAGTTAAAGAAAGCGCTTACAGAGCAAACAACTGATAAAGATATTGCAGTGTGTGTATATCCTTCGTTTGAAAATAATAGTTCATAGAAGACTTCTATTAAGGTTATGTTGAAACAAAGTTCATTTGATTTATTCGCCATAGGGAATTCAAAGAAAGAAAATGCAATAATTGAAGATACGATGGACTAGTTGAATATAAGACTACGTTGAACTATTTGGAGATATGGTGAATTAGTTGAAAATAGTACACTGGACTAGTTGACACACTGGACGAGATCAAGGATACTCAAAACTGTTTGAACACTGGATTATGATGATACACTGAAATATGATGATACATTCAGCATCTTGGTATCTTTCAAAACAATTATCCATTCTTATTGGATGTATTTTCTTGTGATGGTAGGTGTACACACGTGACCAGTATAATTATCTTACCGATGGCTGTTACTGGAATAATATATTATCTAAATAATTATGGCCTAATATTAATAATTATGGTGAATCAATTTTGTTTTCTAGGTCAAATTCGCTTACTGACGCGTCGATCTCGGAACTCCGCTAAGTGGTCACCTTGGCGGGGTCTTTTATAAGTGATGGTGGAACACAATGACTTACTCTTTATATGTATAGTCTTCGGTGAAATAAATGTGAATGGTCTAAATTTACTTACATAGATCAAAACTTGAACTATAAATCGAATGGTCGGAATATGGTTGGTTCGAAACTTAAGAATCACTGTTAATTTTAAGTAACTGAAGTTATTAATTATTAATTATGACCAAATTTAAAATTCAATTCTGATTTTGTAACGTCAGAAAACCCCCAGAACGACCTTTAGCAAAGAAGTGTTTCTAATTAAAATTAGTTACCGTAATACAAATATTTCAGAAGCGTTTCCATTTCTTAGCAAATGTTTAGGAATCTAATCAAAATTTAACATTGTTATAAATTGAAATTTGTTGTAAAAATCTGAACATTATGATGTAAATTTGGCATAACATAACCAATTGAATGAATACAGGTATCAGTCAAGCGAAGAAGTAAATATATACGATAGTATAATCTTTTTTGAAGGACATTTTTCAGAAATGTTAGAGAAATAAAACTTCTTTTCAATAGGTTTGTTTATGTTGGAGCATTTTTACGACAAAATCATTTCATCAAACGTATACCCATCATACTGAGAGGCAGCAATGCCCGGTATCATGCAATATTGCTGCCTCTCAGAGGTGTCAGTGGTTTTTAATTACCTAGTGTAAATGAATTAATGTAGTCGTTTTAATGGTTTTAGTTATTTTATACTAATGACCACTTAATGATCTTTGACCCCAAGTTTTGATCTGCGTCAAATCTTGTGAAGGCTTAGCCACAGTTAGTTATCACATTCTCTGAGGTTTTCAAGTAAATCAGCCCAATAGTTTTGATTTGAGATATGGATGCAGAAAGTTTAATTAATTTAATTAATGACCTTTGACTCCCAAGTCCTGATCAAAACCAAATCGGTAAGGTGATGTGCATTTATGTTTAGAAGGTCTTAAGGATAATTCCTTATCAATATGACTAAAATTTGACACCATTTTGAACATTTGACTCTAATGACCTCTAATTGACCCTTGACCTCAATCTGGGATGTGGGCGGTGTTTTTTGTTCTTGTAATTTATCAAGAAGGATCAAGTCGACAACCTCAAACAATATCTTAATGTGACAGATAACACCAGTAAATTTCGCTCAAACTGACCAGTAGTTTAATTTTAAATCCTAACACCCACTACATCGGAAAATGGGAGTAATTCGTACACTAACTGGAAGGAATGAACAAAAAGTTACAGACGACAAGGACAATTAACGGAGAAAAGAAGTATCATTGTATCGTGCTTCTTGTGTTTTTTGCTAGATTGCAATACAAAGTGGATTTAAGTGCAATTAAAAACAAGCATGGAACAACAGAAGGAACACAGCACTAAGAAAAAATAATACCAAGAAAAAACAAGGGTTTTATCTGAGAGTAGCCGTCAATAATGTTATGTAACCTCATTTATCACTCAGGAAAATCTTTTTAGACCTAATAAAGCCACGCGGAGAGGGAAGCCACGAATGCGTGTACGAAATACCACGTGGGAGCTGCGAATGGGAATAAATAGGTGACACTGGGAGAATATTGGGGACAAGAATAAAAGAGCATCAAATAGAAACAGAACATTTCAACAACAGAAGAAAAACTATACTTAATAGTCTCGCAACGATTTGCAATCAGAAATCAGTATAGCGGACGGCACTGAACCACCCTAAGAACATAGACAGGGCAACGAAGGCGCACACATACTAAGTAAGTTACTATACGACTTTGTCGTTAGGCGACCTCCACATATTGTGAGTTATTAACAACTAACACGTCACTCTGATGAATGCCTTCGTAAGGAAGGCTGAAACTGCCAGTCAGGTCAGTTCAAAGTTTTGGTCTATCAACAATGACATTTAATAATAAAATTTCGACAATGATTAAGTAATAGTAAGATTCCAGTGGTATATTTGGAATCGTGTCTTCAAGGCGAATGTGAAACGTTTTCTGAAAATTTCAACAACATCCAAAAATAATGGTTTGCTAAACATTAATAAAATGCTTGAATGGATGTTACAGAAAATTTTTACTATTATCACGTTTCAATACTCCAGCCGACGTGTATCTTTAATTAATAATGTGAAACCTTCTCTGAAAGTTATGGAACAAAATATACAAGATTTTCCTTTGTATTTATTATATTTCCTGTTACTTGCTTATAAATTTTCTGAGTAACTTCTTGTGCGACAACTTCGTGGTTTTGCCATCTTTGCCCCAAATACCTTTTTTTTCCATAAGTGAGCGAACGTTCACAGATAAGGGCGCTCGAACATATGGAATTGAGTACTTGCTTTCAGATTAAACGCATAATGCTCTCCAACTGTGATAACTATTGGTAAACAAAGGAATCCATTTATAAGTAAATACCATTTTAAAGTGAAAAAGAAAAAAATATACCTAATCGGAGCTATCAATCTTATGAGAACCTGTTATTATGTTATTTATGAAAACATTGAAATCGTTGTAAAACAGCATTTCTGAAATAGTAGCCGAAAGAGCTCAGAGAGGGCCTGGGCCCTTCTCGCTGCTACACCAATAAGTGAATGTTAAAATAGCCAGATCGTATCGCTATTTAAGTAAACGGTGCACATAGGCAAGGTGATGTGCAAACTTTAGAGGAAAATATACCTTCTTGGTATTTAGAATGCAAATAGAGGCAAACATTTTATATAATTAACATTGTCTATTAAAACGAAAGTATTCAACAAGATTTGATCCCTTAACAAGCCCCCGAGGCCATTTCCGGACATCTAAAGACTAAAATTTTCCGGGAAACATGCCCCCGGAATACCTAAAACTTTTACTCTCTACCGACCCCACTTCCGGCCCGCTCTTTTCCAAAAGTCTGCATCCGCCCCTGACAACCCAGCGTACGGCTTAAAATATAATGTCATGGAGTCTGCTTTATAAGGAATTGTATTTCCTGTAGTAGAACCAATCATAGGCCTATTTATTTTCGATTTCTAAAGGAGTGTGCACCCTGAGCAACACCTGGATACGCCATACCCTAGAACCTCGTGTGTTTACAGAGGCGGATTTTACATTTAATCAGAAGCAGTGGCGGCGCTACGGGGGAGGGGTGCCTAAATATCACGCGTATTTTGCAATACGCCAAAACCGTTTGTTTTTTGTCAAATTAAAAACGACAGGCCCACCACAACCTAGCCCACCAACCTGCCGGGCGTACCCTGCCTGTCGGGGGTATTGACATGCCTTCGTGGTCCTGTCGCCACTGATCAGAAGACAAGATTTGATCCCTTAACGCGTCCCTGAGGCCATTTCCGGACATCTAAAAACCAAAATTTCTCAGGAGAGCATTCCCCCAGACCACCCTAAAACTTTGACTCTCTACCGGCCCCCTTCCGCCCCCTTACTTTTTCCAAAAGTCTGCATCGGCCGCCCATGGTTTAACAAAAACTGTTGAGATGGGGGCGCTATATATTATTTGTATCATAATGTAATATTAAAACATAGGCCTAGGCCTATGTCTGTTTTAGTAACAGTTAAAAAAAAACATTATTCTACCACCAAACAAACAATCCACAAATTTGAACTCAAAAAGAAAAAAAGAAAATTTCGGGCCGGAATCGAACCTATACGAAAACAATGTCTAAACTGAAGCTTTACCTATGGGCTGCCGAATCCACTACAACCTACTTACAAATTTAGTAATGTTAACCTAAAAAATACAGATATTGCTATTTTTATTACAATAAGTCTCAATACAATGGTGGCGCCAGCGGAGGGGGAAGGCTGCCCTACCCCCCCCCCCCTCCCGCCCCCTCGGGGT
>JAOTQE010105939.1:0-13557 GCA_025631205.1 Nesometra sesokonis
TGACTGAGTGAGTCTCGAACCACCGACCTCGTGATTGGAAGCCCGAAACGCCACCGCTGCGCCAACTGCTTCCACATTTTCAAAAATTTTCAAAAGTAAAATTCAAGGGCATTTCAAGAAACATCACAAGTCATATTTTCAAATTGCAAGGACACTCAATCAATGGTTTTGCCATTCTTGGTTCAATAATAAAAATTAACCTTTGGAATTTAATGAAAATAGCTGTTTTGCCTCAACTAAATTTATATCATGAAATTTCCAGGACATCCAAGGACAATTAGAATATTCCAGGAGTTTTCAGTACTGAAAAATGCATGTTTTTTTTGTAAGGACTTTCAAGAAATTCAAGAACACGTATGAACCCAGAGTATAGTATACTTACTTTCTTTAAGTGTGGCCATGTTACGAACTTGCACCCTGACAAAATAAAAACAATTATTTGAAGATTAATATGGTTTTGATAATTAATTACTGAGGCATGTCACAGCAAAATCACCAAGTTGTAGAAAAATTGAGTTTTTGTTAAAACCATACACTTTTCGTATGCTTTAAAGTAAGGGGTCAATTATGAAAATCTTGCATCTACAACTGAAGCTATTGGACAATATATACAAAAAGTTCCTTCATCTGTTTATACTGTATGTAATGTGTCGTGACAAAATGAGTCATGTTGTACGCCAGGTCATTTTGAGATATTCACAAAAACAGGTCGAAAGTCAGAATTTTATAAAAATGAGATTTTTGTTTTTTTGTGAAGTTTATTACTTAAATTTTATAATTACAAACACCCTGTTTATGTTTATTTACAATATACGTGTTTTGTACTACATTTTGTAAAGACTGTTTGGCGTCCAAAATCAATAAAAAAACATACAGAAAGTCAACAGTTTATCTTTAAAGTCGATTTTCTCCAAAGTGTGTTTTCAACTGTGTACATTTCAAAATTAGCTTTCTCTGGTTATATTCCACCTATGGAACTAATTCAAAAACCAAATTAAAACTTATAATATCTTCTATTTGAATATAACCATAACTCAATTTTGATTTTTTGTACAACACGACTCATTTTGTGGTGACACCTCACTTATTTCCTGTTGCTTATTTGCTTTTTTCTCAATAACTTCCTGTGCAACAACTTGGTGGTTTTGCCATGACTAGTCTTTAGGCAACTCAGGCAAGTAGTACTGATAGCTTTTACCACATGGTAGCAACTACTTGTTAATGGTTGCCAGTATATGTGGCAGAGCCAAACCAAATGAGACATAAGTCGGAAAATTGAAAATTGAGTTTTTTAAGGATTATGAAACTACATATTATCATTTTTAACATGCAAAAAAAATCAGTTTCATACGATGTTTCCTTGCGAAGTTATGAACAATCAAAGTTTGAACATTTAAAATGTAAGTTTTGAGAAAACTACATTTGAAAATTGTTTATCCGTATACATTGACTAAGCAATGTCATTTTAAATTGCATTTTTAAAACATTTTTTGATCATATATCTGAAAACTGTTAAGGTAGTATGAAAGTTGAATGTATGAACAGTATATTTTTGAAATAAAATAAATTTTGAGAAAACTGTCCATTTTTAAATTTCTGCCTTTTGTGGAAAACTAGCATTTGCGACTCATGTCTCATTTGGCTTGGCTCTGCCACATATTGTAAGCGCATCTTCCTTGAATAGGGATTTAGTGTATGGAAGAGGCTTACAGTACTGTATTGTAGAGTACCAAACTTATTTAAATGTTAGTCCATTTAACTAATAACTTACTGGTCACATGTCATGAGATGGTGTACATGTAATTTGAGTTATTACATATTGACACAATTAAATTTTTATAAAATTTACTGTAGAACTATGACACTCTTCTCAGATAAGGACTATAAACCATAGTTGCTTAAAAATTCATATTTCCATAAAGGGGAGGAATATTTTTTTCGCCAAAATATTTCCAAAACTATATCAAAACCACTGAAAAGCCATAAAAAAATTGAAAAATACTTTTGACCCTTAAAAAAAATCGAAAAATTAAAAACAAAAAAGTTCAGCCCATGTGACGTAAAAAATCTGCATATGGCAAGTAGCAATTTTGGCCATTTTCATTTCACTCTTTTTAAATTTCTGAAACGATGTTCCTAAATTTTGAAAAGTATAGGGCCTATATATATTTTGTATGTAATTGATGCAGGTATGATTCAATAATTGATATTTTAAGTTTAATTGTTCTATAAAAAGCGAAATACTTTGCCGAATGAGATGAACTGATAGTCACACAGTTCCCTCTGCATGGATCAAATTTCCTTCAACATTCAATGGACCTAGAATTCTTTTTTTTCATTTTACGATCTTCTTTTAAGGGTCAAAAATATTTTTCACATTTTTCTGACTACTCAGTAATGTAGATATATCTTTTTAAAATATTTTGCAGAACGAAATATCCACATAGGTTAGGTAGGCATTCCTGTTATAGAAATATGATTTTTTAAGTAAAATACAATCATAAAATCGGCCCCCTGAACGCCATGTTAATTCTGTTGGTTACGCACCGCTAATTCACAAAGTTTGTCATAACTTGAGATGTCTTCCAAATCATGGAAAAGTCATATCCATCCTCCTATTCTTATATTGATTATTCTTTCTCCTGCACATTCCACCCCTAAAATCTAAATTCTAGGTACTGCTAGGGTAACCAGTCAAGTCGCCTACTTGATAAGTCGCCTACTACCAACTCGCCTACTACCAACTCGCCTACTGCAAACTCGCCTACTCGAAAACTCGCCTACTCTCTTTACAAAAAATGTAATAGAATCATAGAATATAAAATAAATTAATAAGTAATTTAAATACTGTAGTTTCAACAGAGTGTCACTACATTGTATGGTGAGCTTGGGTGGGAAAAAATCTTTTTAAGTCAAAATATATACAGAGTTAACTTTTTGAGGGAGTAGGCTAGGCGAGTTTTCGAGTAGGCGACTTGACCAGTAGGTATAGGCCTAGGGAATACCCTTCCATTTTTCTATTTTAACTTTATTTTTAACAACTAGAATTAGCCTAGTAAAATAGGCTAGGCTAGATAGGTTATAAGCTTACCAGTAGGCCTAGCATAAACTTACACACTCCCTCAGTGGCAGGCGTAGGCCCTAGGCCTACTACTACTACTAGGCCTAGGCTAGTAGGCTACTAGGCCAGGCCTAGACCAGCCTCAAAACGGCTTTAATATTTACAACGAAGATCAATCTATTTTTGAAAAATACCCTAATGCATACATTTTATGGAATTTCAAATGTTTACTGGTTCCAAAAATGTGTCATAAAAACTTACCCTACGGGTGCAAATGCTGGTAATTTACTTGCTAACATTGCCATTTTCCCTAAAACTAACCGGTTCGGCGACAGAGCATGAATTTGGTGTGCCTCGTTTTCATCATCGCCGGTTGTATACCGCCCTCTATTTAAGAACTTCATTTTTCAGTTTTGTTTTTATATTGCACTACAGTATTTTTACTTCCCATTGTACTTGTAGCACTAAAGTTCAGGGCCCGTATTTAGGAGGGGGGGGGGGTTAGTAAATGTTTAACTTTATAAATACAACAACTGTAGAAAAAAAAAAGTAACGAAAATATATACTGAACGGATATCAAGAATATACAATGATTAAGATTTTTTTTTTTAATTATCAAATTTGTTAATTGTCAGAGAGATTAATAGGTCAAGACGTCTTCATGTCACGTATCAAAATACACTACGGTTACGGTTTGAAATTTGACAATTTTTACTTTGTTTCTTTAATGAAATGTCTGAAACGGTTTTTCTTTTAGGTTGGGGTGGGGGATTTCAGAAGGGCTGCATGTAATTTAAGAGTGAGCCCATACTTTTGACGATAGATTCGACCCATTACATTTCATATTAAATTTCTTCAAGCGCAGGGGTGAATTCAGCAGAGTTGGATAGAGGGATCCATGCCAAATTTCATGTTGTTTCTAGGGGTATAGGGTTCTTCCCAATTTTCAAACAAGATTCATTTCCTTGGTATCTGAGAGGCAACTTTCACAGATAATTTATTGTAAAAATGAGTTCAAATAATATTTTTCCAAGTAAAACTATGGACGGGTTGGGTCGGGGTGAGTTTGAAATTTAGTAAACTGTGTCATTTGATTAGTCGGTCGGTCGGTCCGTGTGCCCATGACATTTTGGTTTACTTTACCTCTTCCTTAATAATAGATTCCACATTATCATTAGTAGTTTAAAATACTGTACCACAAATTACAACCACAATCTTCAGGGGTAAATGTTTATCATTAGTGGGGACGCCTAAGTCTCACTAAATTTGACCTGAAAAATATTGTTTAAGAGGTTTCCATGACAATTAATCGACTGGTAAATATAGTTGTAATCTGGCAATATTGTTCTTTGTGGGGGTGGTGTGGCTTAACCCTCACTGAATTTGATCTGAAAATATTGTTTAAGATGTTGCCATGACAATCAGCTGATAAATATAGTTGCAATCTGCCTATTGTTTTGGCAAATCAAAACACATGTCAGCTGGTTCATTGATTAAGCTGCCAAGCCCGCCCCCGTCCACCTCCCCCGTCCCCACTCAAATCTACACCAATGCTTCCAGAACTGTCTTTTGGTGGTGGTTCAACATGTTTTAAGTTCACGTAGGTGGAAAAAAAACTTTACAAAGAAGGCTAAAAGACACCAACTATTATTACCAACACACTGATCTTTATTCAAGAACCTTATATTACTAACAACATGTACTATAAATGTATATAGGAGTTATAAACAATCTCAACAAGTCTTTAGAGAATGAGGTGTTGCTATGTACCGGCGAACTTTTTGTGTAAAACTGGGCAGTATGAATCTCAATTTCTAGGAAAATATACTTCTTTCAGAAAAATTCTTTGTTCACATTATCCCCTGGTTTAGTCAATTGCTCACAATATCTACATCATTAACCTGCACTTTCATTATATTTCTTTTTTTTTCATTATTCGTTATTTTTTGTTTGCTTTTTAATTTGCGTATTAATGATATAAACTTATGCACCCACCCTTGATCCTGGGGTGTGAAAAGACAGAAACAGGAAGCGTGCATGTTGATCAAAATTAAACAACAATGATACATACGTTTCGCATCATTGAGGCCCATGCAAGTGGCACGGGGACATCACCGACAACACAGCGAGGTGCAGCGACCTCAAAAACATTGAAGAACATCAAACAAGACTGAGCATAATCTACTTGTGAAAGCCAACGAAAGGCTTTTGAAACATCATTGTAATTTGCTTTGTATATATTTCTTTTTTCGATAAAAAGAGAAAACTTTTTGGAATTTTAAAATTTAAGTTACCAATAACAGTACAATATTTTAAAACCAGATGGAATATTAACAGTGCAAAATTTTAGATGAACAAGAAATGACACACCTAATAATTTTAGGAGGATTACTACTGTACATTGAGTTAAACAAGATAAAGATAGTTGTACAGTTAAAGCTACTATTAGACAGAAGGTATTATAGGCTTTAAAGGTAATTTCATAGTGTAGGCAAAACTACAAAAATCCACATGAAAACATACATTGGAGAATAACCTGTTGTGGATTTATCAAACTTGCTTAGCCCAAGTATCATCTTAACTTCACCTTAAATCATGAACTAATCTTTAGTCATATGAAACCCCAAGCAAACTTAATGATGTGATTTTAGATGATAGAATACAATGTATAGCATGAATTTAAGATTAAGCTTGTTCTTATGTTTTTACTTAAGAAAATTTCCGAGATTGATAAATACAAGCCCATTTTTTCTATTGAAGTAATTTTTTGTTGTTGAAAAAGCCAAAAAAAGATATGTTACCAAATTTAAGGCAAAGGCTTTTTCAAAATTACCAAAATTTTAATTTAATTAAATTACAACTGGCAACCTAATTCTGAGAATATTTAAAAATGCCCCGGAGAACAACATAATATGGATAGAAAAGTCTTATGCATTCTCCAAGTACTTAATATTTTGATATTATCTATATCATTATCAGGGAAATAACTTATTTTGTCACAACACTTCACAAATAGGCATTATATTCTGTTTATACCACAATCATTTTATCTAAAATAATTGTAAGATATATAATTTTAGTTAAAAGTATGACTATGGTAATAGCCCCTCAGCAAATGTCTAACCACAACATTGACTAAGATGATAAGAGAAGAGGCAAGTATTGTTGCTTTATACAAGGATTAGTACAATAATTATGGATTTCTGTTGAGTAATAAATTAAACACATTCAGGATGGATTTTAAAGCATAGCTCTAGAGGGCAGTATAACAATTAAGACCATGTTTCCACAGAAAAAAAGATAATCTGGATTCAGTAGAAACTGGTGCTAACTGATAATTATTCGATTCACATTCATATTCGCATTTTTAAAAATCTGATTGGAAATTTCCTGTGAAAACACGGCTTTTAAAAGTATAGATTTTTTTTTGCCTGCCACCTCAATATTTTCCATATACAATATAAGGTTGATTTCCACTAAACAAAGTCATGGTAAACCTATTCATATACAATGAAATCATAACAGCAAATGTGTAACGTTCATATTTCAATGGGAATAGATTTACCCTGCTGTATTGTCTAGTCAAAATCAACTGTTAAAACACTATCAAAAATGCAAAAAATCTATACATTAAGGTTCTCTATTCTCTACAAAATAAAGCCCAGCCTAGACTCAAATATTATTTTACAAAAAATGTGATATGCCTATTATATGGGCACAATGACATTATACCATGTCTATATATAGGCAGACTATGACTATATATGGCAGTATCACATTTTTTGTTAAATAAAATTTGGTAATCTGGGCGAGTTTAAAACATATTCCACTTTAAAATTTTACTTAAGATAAAACTTTGAAACACTTTGGTATTACTAAAGTTCAGTCAAGACTATCAAATTTTTTTTGGTAAAAACAACTTTAGAAGACCTATATATGGTAAGAATATGCCCATGTATGGTCATGATAGAATATCACCATGACCATATATAAGAATATTAATGTTTTTTATCATAGAAAATTTGATATTCGGAACTGAGCCTAACGAATGAATGTGGCCTATGTATGAATAAATAAATATACACGAGTAATCATACTTTTTATTAAAATTTAAATTTCTACATACAATTCTACGAAGTAATTAATAAATGTATATTATAATTAACATTTATTAACAAACATCACATGGTCTCCATAATTGTATATAATTAATGTATATACAACTTTTACTATCTAAAATTTATGTCTCTTTTTAATAACAACATTTATTGTGTACATAGTTTAGACGAGCACTTTTGTTTCATTATTTAAAGGAGGACAGTGTAGCAAGATTGAACTGTATGAAAACAGTAGCATGCTATTTAAAAGAAGCATGCTTTGTAAAATAATCATGATTAACAGTGTATTGCTTTGCCCACAAATATCATACTGAAGACAGCAGACAATGGACAAACTTGCCTACTTGCAATTCCTCATAACTTTATGATATTGTGTCGAAAGCAGTTATAACAAACTTTTGCTATGCAATATGTCCATCTGTGTAACATTTCCGATACTCCTTTCTTAAACAGGGTTCCAATTTCTCCACAGCACCGACAGTAATTACTGTGGAAGGTATCAGAGCACAAGTCCACAGCAACATTTTGCAGTACGAAATCATATTAAATAAATACTATAAAAACCAATTCCAATGGAAACTTTTTGTTGTAGGACTTTCGAGGAAATTCGAGCCCTGGATTAGTTTCTCTAGCATGAGTGTCATGGGTGCAGATAAGTCCGATGATAGAATCCTGGAGCGAGCCATCTATGAACCACCAGTTCTACCATGGTCCGAGTCGTGATCTTAATACTTGAAATATATATCTGCTGTCTTTTTATTACAGATAGGATTGTTTTACAGTGCTATATATCTTACCATTCCAGTACCTATTGTAATGTATTTCAGAATGAGAGTAGTGAAATGTTTTCATTAGAACGATTTACATGAGTGTTCCATTGTTTCATATATTGTCTGCCTGTACTATTTCAGAACCCATTTATATACCTGTTTGATGACAGAATAATGTAGTTAGTGTCCAGCACCAGGCTTAAAAACCTCTCAATTAGAAGTCTAAAAACTTAACACTATGTAAAGGTATATTTCATGATATTATATATATCTCAATTTCTACGTCATCATCAGTTATAACGCTATACACAAATGTTATCAACATCGGCCATTTACATTTAAAATTCAACAAAGCATTTTAGGTAATAATAAAAGAGTTAAAATGTCAAATTTATAATCCCCAATACATATATAAAAACAACTAGAACGCAAGGTTGTTCACGAAAATGTTAAAAACCAGATAAAATTAGTAAAAAAGTAAATTAAAATTGCTTGCACATAATAACATTTGGGTAAATACAGTTAGGAACAATAAATTTAACATTCAATGTTAATGCCATGTAGCATAAACTACATACAATATATGAATATTCTATAATAGAGTATATAACATATATTGTATCAACATACAGGATATAGCACATGATATATCATAATCTATAGCCCTGGCTATATAGCATTCTAGATACCATATCTTAAAATATATGATGTGCCTATATCATTTTGTTTAATTAAAACATTCTTTACACAACTATGAAATAAATCAATTAAAATACAGTGTACATCTTTAAAAACTATTTTACAAAATTTCCTCTAAGATACAGATTTGTGAAGCTAAAAAAAATTTAAAGTGCCTCAACTTTAATAATGTTAAAACAAGTGTATTTTACAGATGTTAATAAATTCTGTTTTTAAACATCAGTACTTTACAGATAAAATGTAATTTACTACAACTGTGCTTTAGTATTAAATTCTATGACGATATATATTTTGGAATAAGCATTTAAATCAACTGAAAGAATTTTATAATTGTCATAGTTTTAATAATAGAGAATGTTTATAAATCAATATTTCTACTTCCCAGTATAATAGAAAAATGTAATAGGTGTAAAATTGAGTGTATATTAAAAATCTGGTAGAGTTATGAAGCAGATGCAGTTTATGATCATCCACACCAATATCTGACAAATAAATTTATAGAACCCAAAAAAATCTCATATTCAATATTTCAATAAAACTATAACAATGATACTAGGTACGAGGTATGACAAGAGTACAATCAATCACCTCATTTCTCTTTAACTTGATTTTAAATCAGCCATTCCTTTCATACTAAAGACATCCTAGTATGCTTCATATCTTGCAAAAGTGTTACAATGATTGGAAATAAACTAGATTTTTCCCTAGAGCGCTTAATTTTCTTTACCACAAGGCACGAATCCAACATAATTATCTAAATCTTTACAAAACCTATACTGAGTATTGTGACACAAGTCTTGGTCTCGACATCGTCAGACCAAAAAAAGAAAAAATAAGATACCTGTACCAACAAAATTAAACACAGTTAACGCACAGTCTTTAACAGTTGAATAAATAATTTACACAATGCGAATTAAAATTATCAAAAGGTTTTGGCAAATTTAACATATTTTTAAGAACCTAGGGGTGGAATTAATTGTGGATAACTTTGTAGGAATAAAAATATTGCTTTGTTTCATCATGACAGGTCTTTCTTGTAGATGTAACCTTACAACACTTTCAAAGTTTAATACAAAAAACAACCAAACAATTTAAAACTTCAAATATCTGACATCTGTTCTTAAAACGAAAAATGTCCAACGGAACACGCTAGCCGCACAGACGGAAAATCTGCGATTCAAATAAAGGAATTAATTAGAAGATAACCTATACAACTCAGACTAAACTTTGCATTGCATTATTTTCAGCAGCTTCTTCTGCTTTCTTCCTCTTATCACTATACTGTCCGATGAAAGACCCGTCTTCGTCAAAGTTTCCCGTGATGCCGTCGGCGTATTCCACTAAACTATCCTCATCACTACTTTCCTCTTCTTCCGGTTCGTGTAATGGTACGTTGCTCTCAGGACCTCTGTAATATATATTTAAAAATCATTATAAGAAAAAAAATATATATAAAAAAACAGAGTAGAGACAATCCTGGTTTAGGGAAACATGAAATTGTAGGAGAAATTAATTTTTAACAGAATAGCTGATTAGTAATATATGAGGCATTAACACAAATCAAGTTGGAAATTTAAAATGTACTATTTGCTACATTCTAATAGGACAATATACTTTGTAAAGTGATCTTGAAAGGCATGAGTTATGACATAATTCATGTGATAATGACATAACTGATGCTGAAATATTACATTTTGACATGACGAGTATCTCACTGCATAAAGTAACGCATTATTCTCAGAAGACATGCATAAAGAAGTTTGACAAAGAGAATGGAATTTGTAAAGCCTGTTTGTTCTTATAATCAGTGCATTTGGTACCTCTTGTAAGCAGCCATGGACACTTTTTGACTTGAAATTTTGATTTTTTTTTTGTATGATAATTTTTATCTCCCATAAGTGGCAAATCCAGACATTTTTGTGCTTTTTTGGACAATGAATACGAATTTCTAAATAAAAATCTTGTACCGTAATGGCTGAAAATCTTATCACTGAAGTGATCTTAAAAAATAAGAAATAGTATTTTTTAATAAATTACAGAATGCAGTGTCGAGAAATATGAGAGGCTCTTTGCTTTGAAAAGCCCTGAAATGTCAGACATAAACAAGTATACATGATTTACAAACTCTGGCAATCTACTGGCTAAACTTCTCGTAAGCGGCCACCTCCTTAAGCGGAACTATTTCGGGACAAGAGAAGGTCCACCTGTGAGAGCTCCAACTGTACATTATTTTTGTACTGGTGTATAAGCCCCACCAAACAATTGATTCATTTTATATATACAATGAATTATAGTACTTTACACTTTTATTTAAACCTGGGGCGGATTGCTATAAAATGGTCGTAACTGACGGTATTAACTTACAGAATAAAGCTGGCTTTAACACACAGATGGTCTTAGCAAAGTCACTCAAGTTAGACCATTGCTATAAAACAGTCTTTCCAGGCCATTTTGAGTATTGAATCTCTAACAAACACTCCATAGTAATGGTAACTGAGGGCGATATTTTAGGTAGTTTTGGTGCCATATCACATTTGATTTTTTTTACGAAAATTTTATGTGAGTTTTAATTTCATAATATGGCGTATGTTTAAACATTCATAGTAAAAATTTATTAAAACAGGTATTTCAAGGTAAATTAATGCTAACACCACATTGTAAGTGATTTAAGACCATTTATAGCCTCCTCCAAGGAGGCTTCAATATTTTAGACTGCTAACTGCTAAGAGCGTGGTATAGCAATGGTCTATAATTAAAGACCATGCGTGACGTCACAATTATAGACGGTCTTAAGGTTAAGACTGTCTAAAGACCGCTCTAGCAATCCACACCTGGGTATAAGCTCCAAAATATTTGATTTGTTTTTTATATATAATGAATTACTCTTTGTTTCATATAAGTCTAAGCATAAGCCCCCAAAAACTGTATGTAACTCCATGTTCAATGTTAGTGGCCTTATACTAGTGTATAGTCCAAATCACACACTAAATGGAATTCCATGTTCAAGGTAGTGGGCTTATACCAGGTGATTCTGGTAAGTACACTTACTTAGGTTTGTACTCTTCAAAGCCGCCTTCATCATCTTTAAGGGGTGCTGACTCAGGGTCCCCTCTTAATTTATCCTCTTTATCAGAAACTATAATAAAAAAACAATATATATTTATAAGTATATGATTATGGAAAAACACATTATGACTTCCCTTAGAAAAGAAAAACCTCTATGCACACACAGTAGCACAGGTTCAAGGGCGACACACACCTAGTTCTTGTGTTAGAACGTTTAGTCTTTTTGGATAATGATTATAAACTTCATAGTTGTATTAGAAGCAACTCTCTTAATTGTAAATTTATGAAATGCTCTAAAAAGATTAAATGCTATCTTTTCCGATCATATTGTACCAATTTGTATTGTTCTGCGTTATCATGTGATTACCGTCGAAGGAACATTAGATCCTTTAATGAATGTTACAATAATGCTTTGCATAGAATTTTGAAAGTTTCTAGGAAAGGTAGTGATAGCATGATGCTTGTCAACCATGGCACTCCATCTTTTAATGAAGATTTGCGAAAATCAGTTTACACCTTCATGCAGCGTATGCAAAGTAGTAGCAATCTGTATTATACTACTTATTTTAATTGCGATAAAAAATACTGTATAGTTGTTAGGGATCTTTTGTTATTTTTAAGCTTAGGCCAATCATAGGTATGGATATAAAGGGCAGATCCAGGATCCAGCAAAAGTGGGTGCCATTTGCAGGATCAGACGCCAAATTTTGGTTTTTGTGGTCAATTTTACACCTGCCGCCCCTCATATAAAGGGGGCCCAATTACGTTTTGCCGATAATAGAGGGTGCAAGTCCCCCTAAATCCGCCCCTGGATATGAAGTCAACTTCTTGTTTTAATCTTGTAGTCTGTTTCAAACCAATTGGACTTACAAAATGTTGGTTATCATAATAACAAACTTTATTCAGCAACTCCACAGCAACTGCTGTTGACGCTGCCGCAACCAAAACATGGTAAGACCAACAGCCTTCCAAGAACAAAAGGCTAATGAAGTGTTATTAAAAGGTATTTGTTATCCAAACTATGTTGGAATTTTGAAAGAATGCTCACATATAATGGCCGTCACAACGCAAACACACTCCCTCAAAACCCAAAAAGAAACAATAACAGAGCAGCAGTTGAGTCAAAGTGCACATCACATCTACGGCCACTCGAATATGAGGATATGTGCCCCCACCACTTTCGCTGGTTCCTGAAGTAGATACGGTTTTTCTTTTTTTTCAAAAATGCACCCCTCTTGAAAAAAGCTGGTGATCGCCCTGCATATACATCAATTGATTTTGTTCTATATATTAACATCAGTTCCACTTATTTTATAAATTCAAGAAAGACTTTTGTCGTGGAAATAACTGACATGCAATTCGTAAAAGGTTCATGGGGTGAAAGTTTCTTGTTTTACAGTAAGAACAGAATGTTTAAAAATATCAACCACATACCATTGTACTTTCCACCTTTCTGACTTCTAACATAGCAGAGGATAAGCAGTATAATCAATAGAAGAAGAATTAGACAGATCATAACAATTAACCATGGTTCCACTGGTATACCACCATTATCGGCGACAGCACCTGCAAAGATAATAGTACAGTCCAAAATAAATGAATGTAGGACAAAAACTACCCATTCTGACAAAAATCACTTAACAATGGGCTATACCATTGTTAAAATAAGGTAGAATGTGTAACTGTCTTGTACATGAGGCCTTAAAAATATTTTTTGCTCAACAAGCGCAGAATATTTGTAAATTTGGATAAGTCGGTAAGGATTTTTTGTTATTTTAAGTACTCGGTATTTGTTATAATTTTGACTTTTAATATTTTTAAAGAAATTAATTTTGGTGTTTTC
>JAOTQE010105950.1:0-13556 GCA_025631205.1 Nesometra sesokonis
TTCCTTTACACATGGTTTCCAAGAATCTACCCAAAAAAATGACAAATCCAAAAAATGTGACATAAGTCTACAGACTATAGGTCAGTTTAATTTTTTGGTTTGTCAAGATTTACAATTTTATAATATCGTAACAAACCAGATGAACATTTTCAATAATTAAATAACACCTTTCTGTTCCTTCCCCTTGCTTCTAGAATCACAACATGTGCAGGGTCTTAGCCAGCATGAGACAAACGAGGCAGTCACCTTGTCTGAAATTTTCAAAATTTTGTTTTTTGAAACACTGAAGTTTATTTGTACAATAAGATTGGCCCTATGCACTACCTGGACCAGCATCACCTCATCTGCTTTTCTATCCTGGCTACAGCCCTGCTACGTAATACCTACCACCCGAGAGTGATGAAGATGGGTCAACAGCTAACACTGCCACCTTGTGTCCATTGGCTGTCAGGTGTTTTCCTAACGATTCAATCAATGTTGATTTACCTGCACCAGGAGGCCCTGTTAAACCTGTGTTGCATACAAATAAAAATAAACATAAAATCTATCACAATCACATCACAACATCATGATCATTATCATTTCTTTTTTATCATCATCAAGGTGGATTAATAAGGACAATAAAAACAACAACAAAAACAACAACAATAATAACCTATTATAATTTATATAGCGCCTTTTACAGTAAAGCCTGTGACCAGATGTTACATAAGTCTGACTTTCTACTCCCTAAGGCTCTTGCGCATAATATGTGACAGTTGGCAGGAATACAACTCAAATTTTCACAAATTTTGTCAATAATTCAGACAAATTCCCATCATTATTTCACCAAGATAAACCTAGTTGTATCATTTACCTATTCGAAAAGTGTTTATGCTTCCAGAGTTTTTACTTTCCCTTATTTTCAGATCAGTCAACATTGCTGTAAGTAATTCCTGGGCCTGCTTTCTTTTCTTGGGATGAGATGATTCAACAAGTGTGATTCCTTCGGCCAAACCGTGTCGTTTACCTTCAATTATACAATCGTAAATCCGCTGAACATTTCTATCCCCAGATGTAAAAGTCCTTGTAATTGGCAGCATCCAAGTTTTATAATGTTGTATCCACCTTTGATGATTGGGTGTTCTGTGGTTTACATTTAAACTGTTTGTTAAGAGGTGTCTGCCATATTGCTGACCATGGTGGTTTAACAAATTACGAAAAGTCATCATGATACTGCTGACAAATCATGTGTCTAAATTTTGTTTACCATTGTATACTATGCTCCACAGTCAACCTTCAAGAACAAAAATACAGTATATGATTATTCACGGCTCCCAAGTCTCAAGGATTAGCTTGGAGTCTCCACGAATTTCACTTATGATCCCCAGGGCTCCAGGAAATACACAATTTTCTCCAGGAACTTGAATTTTTTATGATTATCTCCAGGATTTTTAGTAAATTAGCAAATGTACATGCAAAAATATGTAGTGCTTTTTCATTTATTTGAATACGAAATGTTGTTGTGGAAGTTCTTTGTCAAAAAATTCTACTTAATACAGCACCACTTAATCGTAAACCCCTGTTATTTGTAATAATCAAAGCATTATTGTGTATAAGATTTTAATTTTAGATGCCCATATATTACCCAAAAACAGTTAAAAACACTGGTCAAAAAAATCTCCAGCTGGTTTCCCAACTTGGGAGCTCTGTAAAATTTGAACAACTTTCCATGATTCTTAAACTTCTTTTCATAATTCTTAAACCTACTCCAGTAGAACTGGAATAAATTATACAGAGGTGTTCCAACCCAGGTGATTTATCCAAAAGTATTATGCTACCTCCCGATCAAATCTCCAGAATTATGGTTTAATAAAGAAACTAAATTATATCAATAGCTCAGGGCCATAGCTATTGATTTTAGAATGATTGTGTTGTGATGATTAGCTACGATTATTGCCGTATACATGCCAACTTTTTTTGGCAGCAATGGGGTAGACATTCTCCCCCTCCCACCCCACCCCGGTACTGGGTCACATGTTCTATGATTTTGGTCTGACAAGCAAAAAAACAAACACCATCATTTACCAATTTTTGGCCCATTTTGTCCAAATTACCACTCATGCTTTGGGGCTGTTTTTACCATAATTTGCATGCTCTATTTTTATCTCATGCACGAGAAAATCGATTCAATGACTGCTTTTTTTTCATGAGAATTTGCCTAATGCATGAGAAAAAATATATGCTGAACATCTCAATGCATGAGACTCACGCAATATGCGCAAGACTTGGCAGGTATAGTGCCGGTGAAATTCCACTACTAAAATTATGCCGGATTGTCTGAGTGCAAGGTGCTTTGCATCCTTGACACCTAGTGAGGTGTTGCCGCTAGCTCCTGGATGGAGATCCTGCTGTAGCCCCCCCCCCCCCCAGCTAAGCCGTGAACACACCCACCCATCATTGGTTTAACTTATCTGACCAATTCAAAAAATTCTGAATCCGCCACTAATAAATAATATTATTTTCATACTAAAGTTTCTAATCTAGGTCCTAGGCTTATGGGCTTGTAGCAAAAATCAAGATCCAGTTTAGTCAAGATAGAAGAGGTGCATGCTGTACAGAGGGCGCTGCTTGTGCAGATTTGATTGGGATTTAGCCCTAAAAAGAAATTAATACACAATTTGCATTCCATACTTCCACAACGAGAATCTTTTCAATAGAATAACATGGCAGATATCGAGGCATATGGAAAACGTGCAGCAGAGCAGGTATTTTAATTTGTAGGCAATTCGCAATGTTGATGGAAACTCAGAATTTTGACGGTTGGTCGGATCGTATAAAATAAGTGCTTAATATCTGAAAACACGACTTTCATTATATTTTAAGCCTACGTTCATGGCTAGGCTGGTCGTTTTGATTAAGTTGGAAATCCCCATTGTGCCACCGGTACACTTCACTTTACTACTTTAGCTGATGCAATCGATACGAAAGAGGGCTAGCCTAGGTCTAAAGACATGTTTTGATAGCAATTAATTTGGTCAATGTTCTAATAATATATGGTTCTCTATTTACTAGTTAAATAACTTCATTCAGGCAAAGCCTTTACTAAGGTCCTACCTGTATAAAATACAAGGAAATGTAAATTAAGCAAGCCTATCCTTGTCTTACTTGCTCAAGTTTGATTTGTCTGGTCCGAGGTATGAAACGCCAAAATGATATTCTTAGGTTGAAATGATGTGAATTTAGGGTAGGCCTGATTTTTTAATCCAATTATTGTTTTGATTTTTGATTGGCATTCATTACACAGTGTTATATGTTTACTATCTTACAGGAAGCTGAAATCAAGCGATTAAAACTTGCAATAGAAAAACTGAAAAATGGAGATTTTTCAGACACTGACACGAAACCATCTGAAGAAACTGAAAAACTGGAACTAGAAAACCAAAAACTTAAATATAGAATTGAGCATCTACTTAAGGTTTGCTAAATTTCATTATTCAGTCAAACTTGCCTAACTAAGCCTACAGCAAATTCATTTTTCATGCTGTCCAGTGTATTTTTCAAACACAACCTTTTCAAAATCTGTAATTTTCCTATTTTTTAACATTGTGTAATATGAGTTGTAGGGCCTAGACCCTCTTTTTGATTTAAAACACACTTTGGAAAGTGTTTTCCTTCATATTTAATTGTTCAAATGTTTTGGACGTATATCAGTGAGTTACAACTTTAAAAAATTGTAACCCCGAAGTTCCCCTTAACAATTCAAATTAGGCAAGTTTAACTGTATAAAGTAATGATGATGATGATGACAACAGTGATAATTATTTTATTGAATATATGCTATTTTTTCTGTTCTGTTTTCTGTTACATGGTCTAATTTTAATTTTAAGGGTTTTTCAGAGTAATATGTAAATTTATATTGTAAGGCCCAAGGCCCCATAAAAAAAATTATTAGTTTATCATCCCGTGCGCATCACTTTTTTACTGATACTATTCAAACGTTCATTCCTTCTGTAATATTTTCCTTGAAATACTTTGGATTTTCTTAATATGAAGGATTCTCAAGCTCACAATGATGCACACAACTAGAAGGCCTACAATGATCAATACGGCTCGTATGGGCATCAAATTTGCGCAACTCCATAAAAATGATGGACAATCTAGTAGCCCAACGTGAGATAACGTTGCAGGGTCGGTTAAAAAAAAAAACCTCCCGCCCTCATAAGTTTTTATGCTGTGGTAGGGTGATAAACTAATTATTTTTATGGGGCCTAATGTGCAGCTGAGGTTTTTTTTATTTAGAGTAATTTTTTATTTTTGTACAAAGACAATAGATCTCATGATTACTCAATTGAGCCAACCGTTGTCAACCTAATCATAGAGAAAAAAAGCTTTGTTTCTCTATGATCTAATTTTCAATACTAAGTACAATTTGGACAAATATTGAAATGACAGAGCATATGTACAATAAACAATGATTTATATAATATCAAAATATATAAGCAGTTGTGGCTTATTAATAAATATAATGATAATTTTAAATTAGAATAAATAAAGTTACCAGGGATGTAGTTATGCAGCGCGGAGGTGGCGGTCCGGCCACCCTAAAAATGTTCCACCCACCCTTCAGCTTATTTTAAGACCTTCCAATCATCCTAATTTCAACCTGCCACCCAACCTAAGCCCATGGAAAAGGCAAAAATACTGGTTTTAGTCATCATGCCACCCACCAATACATTGTTACAAGCCCACCATTGGATTTTCTAGCTAAAACCCTGAATTACATTTCATTGAGGTAACTTTTAAGTTTATAATTAAAAATTACTTCGATATTGACCTGCTTTAATGAGATCTGGAAGTGAATTTCAGTTTTAATTGGATGAGAAATAAAATATTGTTGTAGTGAACTGTTAAAAGGAGGAATAAAAAAAAAACAAAAACAGGAGGTTTAATGTATTGTGCTAAAATTAATACTAATTAATATTTTAATCATCATTTAGAGTATCGCTGCTGAAGAGGCCAAGAGTAAGGCATACATGTTGAATGTACAGGGATGTCTTGTGAAGATCTTTGCAACTGCTATTAACAAGGCCTATCCACAGCTAGAGAACCCACGAGTCGCTATCACACCTGCAGGCAAGAATGGAGACTACCAGTGCAACAGTGCCATGGCTTTGTCAGGGGTAAGAATCTAGCTTACCTTAATGCCTTAATCTGTATTAATACAATACTATATACAGGATGTTTAAGTAATGTAGGCTATCTTAATTTTGTTTACTTACATTTTATTTTGTACAGTACTTCTGTTTTACATATTAATAGTTTATATTTTTTTATTGTTTGATTTTGTGTGATCAACCAGTGATACCAGTGCTACGACACTGACGGTTTTTTCACAATAAAGACAGAAATAAATAAATAGCTAAAATTATTACCATATTGTGCAAAAGCACCAAAGTTGTAAAGCAATTTTTTACATTTATTCATGGACACATTTAAACAATGCAATTATTCAAGGTGTGGAATTACCAATTCTGGTTGCTGTATCTAAATTGTAGAATACATCACATTTGCTGATTCATCGGTCTTCTGTTAAGAACATCTTTAAAGACTGAAAACTAATGTTCCTTTTCTCTACCTTACTATGTCAGCTAAAGTAGTGTCCATCGGTGTAACTACAGGGGCGGATTCAGGATCCAGCAAAAGGGGGCGGCGTCCTTTGTCAGGTCTGGTGGGGCATGGTTTCCAGTTTGTTTCTGACAAGCAAAAAATAAATAAAACAAGTCTAGGTTTATCAAGATACAACTGTTGCTGACCAGGATTCTTAATTCTTGAACCTTTTTTTCTTGTGATGAGTGATGTTGGCTTAGGAAATAAATATAGTTTTGATTTTTTTTTTTTTATTTGTTTGGTTTGCCTTTCCCTGTTAGAAATTTTAAGATATGGGGGAGTTTTTCAGTGAAAATGCCTTGCAGTTACTTTTCCTTTTTCAAATAATCAAACAACACTCAATAGGTTTTCTGATAATACTCATTTGTATAAAGTTTCAAGCCCAGCATAGAACAAATCTTAATGGAAACATGCATCGGAGCAGTGTATCAGTGGCTTTCTAAAATGAGTTATTTCCAGTAAGACTGAAACTCTTCTTATCTATTCTAAATATCAAAATTCTCCACCAAAACTCAAGCATCTTTCAGTTGGTGACTCTATAATTCATCTATGTTATCAGGGTTTAAGCTGTCAAGAGCTAACTAGCCAAATCCTATGCTAAAGTTGAATTTGGGTAAAGTTAGCCAAATAACTAATGAATTTTAAACTCCATTTTTATATATCTTTGGATTATCATTTTATAGCAAACTAGCCAAATTGCTTAAATTTGTTTTTCCTGCTTAACCACTGATTATTATTTAATAATACAGCTCCAACATTATGGAATGGATTGTATGTGTTCTAATGACTGGGTTAATAATTGTTATGCTTAAAGGCCTTGGCAATAAAAGCACTATATAAATTTAAAATATATTTATAATTGTTAAATTGCATAGATTTCTGTATGTTTTTCCTTTATTCTCAGATGCTGAAAGCTATTGGAGTTAAATCTTCACCCAGAGATATTGCTCAAGAAATTGTGAATAAAATTCCCCCTAATGACATCATTGAAAAGGTATTTTCAGTACACTATTTTTGATGTTAAAGCATTTAAAGAAGAAATATGGTTGCAAGGCCTATTGCCTTCAATATCTCCCAAATTCACCTAGAAAATAACTCTTATTGAACTCGGACTAGGCCTAGTCTACTTCTTCAAAAAATTTTTTTTTTTTGCATATTTCATTAAGTCTACACTTTGTAAGTGTTGTTTTAACACTGGGTATATTAGCACACTAACTAGGTAGTTTGGTTTATAGTGAGTCAACCGTGCCCACAATCTTGCATGATTTTAGGACAAAAGATACTAAGTTTAGGGTAAAATTTTGTCAGCTTTGAGAGAGTTCACTGTAAAAAATTAACTGATGCAGTAATATACTATTTTTAAAAATTTCCATTTCAGACTGATGTAGCGGGAGCCGGATTCATTAACATCAACATTAAAAGGAGTTTCATTAGCCCAATTATTTCTGAAATTTTGACTGAAGGAGTTAAACCCCCGGCAGTGGGATGGAAAAAGCGTGTCTGCTTGGACATGTCCTCTCCAAATATCGCTAAGGAAATGCACGTAGGTCACTTGAGGTCAACAATTATTGGCGAAAGTCTGTCACGCCTTCTAGAGTTTGTTGGTAAGTATTTTTGATGCTGCTTAGAATGGTTAAAACACTATATATTTAATATTGTATGTCTCTTAGGGGATACCGATGATGTGTCGAGGATGAGTACAATAATTTTTGTCAGAGCAAGTGAAGGAAAGTACATAATACAGTGTTCTCCCTGTTATGGTTTTAGCCATCAAATTTACCAGTAAAAATTACAATTTATCAGTGAAAATTACAATTTACCAGTACAAATTTTGTTTATTGAAAAATAATTATATTATTTTGATTCTCATTTACTTTTTAGCCCTCTGTTACTCTTTAATATTACAGAGAATACAGAAATTTTCATAGAGGCTTATAGTTTATGTAGATATTTGGGTCTGGGCCAAAAATAACCCAACAGCCATTCCTGAAATGTCAAGTTTTTGGGACAATTTATTACAGTATAATTTTTTTTTCAATTACGAGAACACTGTAATGCAATAAGTTTATAAATTTATCGGCACTTGTTGCAGCACTGTGTGTAATCAGTTCATTCTATGACACTCACGTAAACATATGGTGATAATTAGAAACTTGCATATTTTATTAAAAGTACAATTGAAAAGATTTTAAATAATAATATACATGAAAATTAAACTTTATGACGGGACTATAGGTTCATAAAACATCACAGAAACATGCTAAAATTTACCATACAAACAAACATTTCCAAAATTACCTGTGTAAAAGTCAGATTTATTTTCATGACTACTCGATGTATTAATAAGTTGTAAGTCAATAAGTTAAACAAGTCTTCAGTGTCATTCTAGATTTCAATTAAGCAACATTGACTGTACTTTAGAAATGTTGTAAACACATCATATTTCTTAGCCGTGTTAAGTTAAAACATTAATGTAATTCATTTTTCTTGTTTGGTTCAAAGGTCACTCAGTTTTGAAGATCAATCATCTTGGAGACTGGGGCACCCAGTTTGGTATGTTGATAGCCCACCTACAGGACAAGTTTCCAAACTACCTCAATGAATCGCCACCACTCAAAGATTTACAGGCGTTTTATAAGGTGAGTGAGTCATCTGCAATGATTAGGGCAAGGTATTCTTAGGGGTGTGGGTTAGAGATGTGATTTAGACTAAGGGGAGGGAGGGGTCTATTTTGAATACAACATACCATATCGTATACGGTATACCAGTGTCACATTTTGGAATTATTTTATTTTGGAGAAAATTAATGTGAATGGCTGTTTAACGATACACTGTGTTTCTTTCATAGATGTATTATTTTAATGGCTAGATAGTGAGCTTCCATAGAATTCAATGGAAGTGCCTACTATTGAAGGACATGTCAAAAATCCATACCAATCAAATCGTGTTATGTTTTTATGCAATTACTACAACAAAATTGCGCTCCCAATCTTTCATAAAAGTTTCTGATTTATCAATACATAGAAGTAAATTTAAATATAAAGGCAATTGACAACGTAAAATATAATTATTTTATTTTGGAATTTTCTTTCAAGTTAAACTATAAAAAGTAGACTTACTTTTGCGTTTCGGTTACTGGCCTCGGTAACCTTGTTCACGCAAGTGGTGTGTAGGTTTAACTTGAAAGAAAATTCCAAAATAATATATTTGAAACCAGATGAAATTTTTCGACTACGTAAAATATATATAACACATAAATACTTTTCATGACAAAAGGAATGTTAAAAGTACAGTAATTAGGAAACAGTTATTGTTAATTAACTCAAATGGGATTGCAATTTTACAGTGTTAAGTTCACTATTTAGCCATAAATAATACATCTATGGTTTCATCACTTCTTTATATTAGTTTTTTGATAGCTTTTAATATTGAAGGGGTGAGCGATTTATATGTAGGTTACATTAGAATTTCCACCCTAAAAATAGTAGCATCCATTTGATTAATTCCTTTCATCAAATAAGTTTGTCCAAAAAGCCCAAACAATAAATTCTCATGAGTTTTGTTGAAATAAGTATAACTGTGTATTTTCTAGATTTTATTTCCTTTAATTATTTTGCTAGGAATCGAAAAAGAGATTTGATGATGATGCTGAGTTCAAGAAAAGAGCTTATGAATGTGTAGTCAAATTACAATCTAAGGAACCTAATTATATAAAGGCATGGAACTTGATATGTGATATATCAAGACAAGGTAGGTAACTATTGTACAATTTTTTATAAATATGCATTTCCAAACAAATGGAATTAAGAAACTTTATACACTCGGAAAATTACAGAAGAAAATCATTATTAAAATGTTGTTTCTAAATTTCACACTTAGAGTTTGAGAAGATTTATGCTCGACTTGATGTAAAAAACTTGATTCCCATTGGAGAATCATTTTACCAAGATCGTATGAAAGCTGTTGTTGCCGAGTTGGAAGAAATGGGTATGTATCACAGCAATTAAACTTATCTTCTTTTTTTTAATATCCACTTGCTCTTTTATATCCATATACAGTATTCTTGTATTAAATATCAATACATCTATCGATCAGTCCCTTTGGTTTGATATTTTACTAGCTATCACAATTTAATTTTTTTTTTGGGGGGGGGGGGGTTTCTACTGTCTGTGCTAAGCCAAAGGAAAGAAAAGTCAGAAATTTGAAAATTTATACATGTACAAATTACGAATCTGCACATTGTTATCTTTAGCATGCAGAAAAAAATCATATTATGTGTTCTTCCAAAGTTATGAACAATCAAAGTTTAGACATTTAGAATGTCAATTTTGAGAAAACTGCATTTGAAAATTGCTTATCACTAGCATTTTTTGAACATTTTTTGTTATCAAATATCTGAAAATTGTTCATGTTGTATGAAATTTCAGTGTTTAATCTCGAAAAAAATTTCACCTGGTTTCGCATATATTATTTTGGAATTTTCCATATCTGTCTTCTAAAAATACACTTTTTTTTCATGTTGACATTCTACAACATTAATTCATTTTCATAATGTAAAACCTTGTTCACGCATTTCCGTAAACAAGGTTACCGATGCCAGTAACTGAAATGTAGCAAAACGTAAGTCTAATTTTCAGTGTTTAAACTGTATGTTTTTTTAAATTCAAAAAGATGAAAAAATCTACTATTTTTATGTTTCTGAATATTATGGAAAACTAGCGACTTCCCTACTTTAGCTTGACTCTGCCACGTTACCCAGTAAACTGTTAAATATTTTAAATGTTTAAGATTTTTAAACTCTTTCATTAAACCTGATTGCTTGACAGGTATGCTTGAGGAGGATGAAGGCCGGAAGGTGATGTTTGCACCAGGTGCACCGATTCCACTGACAATCGTTAAATCCGATGGCGGATTCACTTACGACACATCTGACATGGCGTCTATAAAGTATCGTCTAGATGATGAGCATGGTGAATGGTTGTTGTATGTTGTTGATGCCGGTCAGGTATGCTTGTTCTTGTTCTTGTTGCTCACATGAGTAGGGGTTGGTGATGGCACTTGTGGAAATCAGAGTCTCTTCTTCAATGAAGAACCCTGGATCCACCTCTGTATAACTTATCAAGCTACTTAAGCAATAGATAAAATGTGCTCTTCAAAATGTAGTTTATTTGTAACTACTGTCATTGTGCAGTAACTGTATTTTATAGGATGCCACCTAGATTATGGCAGGACTTTTCGTTCCAAAGAATATGCACTTGGAACCTCTTTTTTTTCGTTCTGTACTTAGGTAAGTATAACTTACTGTTTGGATTCTTTGCCTATTTGAGGCGTGACATGGTAAAACAACCAAGTTGTAGGAAAATTGAAAATTGAGTTATTGTTAACGGAATATTACACTTTATGAATGCTTCAAACTGGTGGGTCAATTATCAAAATTGGACATCTACAGTATAACAACTGAAGTTATTGGACAAAATATACACAAATTTTCTTTGTATTTGTTTATATTTTCTTTAGTTTATTTGCTTATTTCACAATAATGCCATGACTAGCCTCATTTTTATGATTTTATTTTGTTGCTGAATAAGTATTTTTATTAAATAGTACAGTTTTTCAAATTTGACCTTCAAATAGCCTAAAGCTTGCTGGTATAATTTGCTGTATATTGCTGGAAAATGATTTTGATTTCATTCCTATTATAGTTTAATTGATAGTGGGTTTAGTTAATTATTAAACAAACAGAAAGAAACGAATTAACAAAAACATGGTGAATTATTTCAAAATAATACTTATTGACGAATAAATAAATAATTAACATTTCCGAACCATCAATTACTATACCTTTGTTTAACAAAAATAGTGTAAATAAGAAAGTTGATTTTAAATTGGTGGCAGACAAATTCTTGTTATTCTTTTTGTCTGCATGGTAACCACAAAGCTACAGTGCTCCTGATTTTGTATTTAAATACAAAAAATGAATCGTAACATTGTAATAAATATATAAAATTATCCAGGAAATTGTAAGAAATGCTTATAGGTATTCCAAAATTTAAGTATATAAAAAAAATGGCAAGTTATTGAAAATACAGTAACAAGTGCCTTACTAAAAGAAATCCTCATGGACTGACCTAAATGCTAAATGTGAGGTCTCACCACAAAATGAGTCTCATGGTAGGAAAATCCAAAATTGAGTTATTAAAACCTTCAAAAAAAGCATAATGTAAGCTGTAATCTACACTTTAGATGACATTCATTGAATACGTAGGTCCAATGATATGAGAATTTGAAGTTTTCATGTATGGAAACATGGTTTTGAGAAAATCACTCAAAAGCAATTGAAAAATAAACAATTAAAAGACTAAATCTCAGAAGGTCTGCATGAAGAACACTTTCTTACATGAAAACTGACCTATAAAGTATATTGAAATGAAATATAGGTACCGTAGTACTCATATTTGATTAAAATTAAATTTCTCAAAAATTTGACTTCAGACCTATTTTGTTGATTTTCTCAATTTTATCTCACCTACGATGCGACTCATTTTGTGGTGAGACCTCTCAAATGTTGTGGCAGGGCAACATCAACTATTTAGTTTTTTTAGGCTCACTAATATTTGTGAGGTCAATACCACAAAATTAGTCTCTTGGTAGGAAAATCCTAAATTAATTATTGGCACACATACATAATAGGGCGTAATATAGCTGTAATCTACACTTTAAATGACAATCATTGGATAAGTAGATCCTCAGTCTTTTCATCTAGATATTTCTTCTTCATCTGTACACGACATTAAGTCTGCCCTCAATATTTAAGTAGTTACAATAATTATAATAACAATAATAATATTAATAATAATTACAATAATTACAACAATAATTTACAATATGGTATAATAATGTAATTTTGTAAATTTGTGTATATGTTTTTTCAAGCGGATATTGGCCCTTGATGGCTTTTGTAGCAATAAAGAAATTGAAATTGAAATTGAAAGATATGATCATTTTAAATGTTCTTGTATGTGAAGCAATGTAAATATACACAATTAAAATACTATAAATCTCAACACTTTCCTGCATGAAAACTGACCTACGTATATTATAATGAAATATACATACTATAGTACTCAAAATCTATTAAAACCAAATTTCTCGAAAATTTGATCTCACCTAACATGCAACTCATTTTGTGGTGAGGCTTCATGATATTGTTATTTTTTGTATTATCATTATGATATTAGTATGATACAACCATTTTGCTACTAATTTAAATTCACATGGATCCTAAAATTGTTCATATATACAGTAATTATTATTTTAATCATCATTATAATGGAAACATTTTACTAATAATTGACTTATTCTAATCACCAGGGTGTGCATTTTGAGTGTATTTTTGCAAGTGCAAGGCGAGCTGGCTTCCTAGATTCCAAGAACATTCGAACGGAGCATGTGGCATTTGGTGTTGTACTTGGAGAAGACAAGTAAGTTTGAAGTAGTTATAAACTTGTTGTAAGTGACACCCAGGACTTCAGCTTTTATAATTTCATTTTTCATTTAGTCTTATTTCGTAATCGAAGTACATATAAAATATAACTTATAAAAATAAAAAATTAGAATAAATACACTATAATGTACAACTATAAAACCATAAAAAAGACCCCAGAAGACACTGCTGATTTAGGAACATGTCAGCATATTATAGTAATAGTAATAATAGTGGTGTCTTGGTATCTTAACCTGTAGTAAAAGGAAAGGTGCAGTTGCTCCAGATCTTAAATAAAATTTGGTACATGCTTTCACTACACAGCTCTATTCTTGTCCATTGACCCAATGTGTTTTTTTTTTCGGATCGTTAGTGTTCCCCTGATATTGCCAAATTATAGTTTCACACTCCCTTATACCATGTG
>JAOTQE010105961.1:0-13556 GCA_025631205.1 Nesometra sesokonis
GCTCTATTGCTAGTCATCAGGTGTTTTTAGAATTCAGAGTTTTGCACGAACGGACATACCACCCGTGGATAAAAATCTGATTTTTACCCTGTGTTTTTTTTCCGATTCTCGCCCGAACGGGCTCTATGATTGCAACCCCAGTGGCATTCTCTCTAAGATGGCCACCAACCTTCAGCATCAACTTAAGTTACATGATGGCAACTGTTGTATAATTTAATTGTATTTTCAACAAAATTTTGTCAAATTATTCAATTATTCATATAGGCCTATTTTATTTTTGCCAATGTGTGAAGCATACCTGCCAACCCTACGGATTCTGGTGGCAGGCTACCGCTTTTTCAACCTTCCTACCGCCTACAGCTTTTGCATGGAAATCCTACCGTTTTTTTTTAAAAAACATGAAATTACGTATTGAATTGACACTAAAAGTGAGCAATTTTAGCCTAATTTTCCCCAATAACAGGAATGAACTTTTTATTATTTTTTTTTGCTCATCAAAAATGCGGTAAGACGAGGGCGCTGGTGCATTTTTTTTATTTTGTGTCACATTCAACAGCAAGTTAACTCGCCACTTACACGATGAGAACTACGCCTTGCTTTCTAAACCAAGTCTCATTATGAGGCTTAGGGAGTGGCGTCATTATATCGTGGGAACCAACGTAGCATTCAGCCAGGTTTGAACCCAGGACCTCGGGATTGGAAGGCAACCATGCTAACCACCAAGCTACAGCGCCACTGTATTTTACCAACTTGGTGAAGTGACGGCCCACCGCTTTAGTACAAATGTTAGCAGGTATGTGTGAAGTTTAGTTAAAATTTCTTCTGGTACCTGCACAGGGAGGTTCAACATCACAACAATTGTTGGAGAGTGACATCTGGTGGCAGTCACTGTGTTATATGGTGAACCACAAAGACTTGCTGGTCCATGGTTCGATCAAATACATCTCACTGATCTTTGTGTTTCAGCTGGAGGGTTAAAATACATGTTTATAGTCTTTCAAATGAGATGTTAAGCTGTTGGTCCCATGTACAACATGGCTCATGTGCACATTAATGAACGCAATAGAATTTTGTCTTGGTGTACTGCCCAATCACTACCAGAAGAACCCAACAGGATATAAGTCTCTTCAGCCTTTGTGTCCAACGACACTGAATAAATCAAACCAAAAATTCAAATTTCAAATCTGACATTAATGATTTGACATTAATAACTATTTAATAATAATCTTAATATAAGTGTAGCTTCAATTGCCATTTAAACTCATTGTACACTAATAGGCTTCTAATATAATTACCAGTGGCAGATTTAAGGGTTGGGCTTAACAGGCTTAAGTCTCTTAAAATTGATTCAAAAAACATTTTTATTGGTTGTAACGAAAATGGACTAATAAAAATAGATACACAGCAGTAGGCCTAGGTACTTCCAGAGGCACAGTCAGATATGTTATTGCAAGCAGAAATACCAAAATCGGGATTTAAGCTTCACCTAAATCACTTTCCTAGATCCACCCCTAATTTTAATTTGTGCATTTTTTTGTTGGTACAATAAATTGTTTGTTATTAGCAAGGAGGTGTCTCTTTGTATCTATAGGCTCATAGACCATTCGTCAATGGAAGGACTAAATCTTTATCACTGACCAAGTTTTGTAGCCAAGGTTTTACATAAAATAGTTTGAATATAGACCTTATGAGCACCATATTAATTAAATAAATTTGCATATAAGATTTAATTAAGTGCAATAGCAAGTAGGTATAGCTTATTGCCAATGTCACTTCCTCAGTAAACAAGAGGTTGTAAGCTGTCTTTATTAAAACCAATTTGTAGTTATCAGGAAAATTACCAGGCACTTGAAGGAAAAATGGCCCCAAATTACAACATTAAAGATGTATTGTCACTTGAAAATGACAAAAAATAGATTTTGGAAATAACTTGCTAGTTTCGAAGAAAAATATAAGTTATGACCATGGAACTAGAAATTAGGGTATTTTAAATTTATTTACCCCCAATATTGCAATGTTATATGCTAAAAATCAGCCAAAATCCACCAAAAGGCTGGAAGCCTCTTACATTTTTATGCTTTTTCAGTGTAAAAAATGTTATTAAACAATTTTTAAATACAGTAATATCTATTCTCAAGTTCATAAATTTGATGCTACTATATTATGAGCAAGTTAATTTCAAAATTAATGTCGCTGATTTTTTGGTCATTTTCAAGTGGCAATACATCTTTAAAGGGCCAGTTCACCCAAAAAAATTATCTTCCTTATATGTTTTAGTTTATCATAAAAAGTACATTCAGCTCTGTTTCTGAATTTACTAATTAAATAATTATCGGTAATTTAAAAAAAAAATAATAAAATAAATTAATGAATTAAAAAATACAATAAAACATCATCATTTATTAATCATATTTTTGGTTTGGTTGGAAATATTGTGATAGTTGGAAAGTTTTTAGAAGGCATGTTAATTTCCAGATTTGCTCACACTTAGTTCTGATAGTGGAATATTTTTTTCTCAGTTGAGGACCATAAGCTGTGTGCTCAAATTTATAGGTGTACTTTAAAAAACTCACTGAGTATGAGATTACTCCCAGATGAGTATGGAGTTACACACAAGTGAGTAGGGTCTTATATTCAGATGAGTGTGGGGTTCCCCAGATGAATATGGGATTACCACCACACCACATACTGTATGTGTAGGCCTATGGGCAATCCTAGATTGGTATGAGATTACCCCCAGATAAAGTATGGCGTTATCATATGTGACCATGAGGTTACCTCCAGATGAGCTATGGGGTTCAGGAGCATCACCAGGGGGGTGCGGAGGGTGCGAATGCACCCCCCTCAAGACCCAAAAAGAAACAATAACAGAGCTGCAGTTGAGTTTAGCGCACATCAAAAGCAAAGAATACGTGGTTAAATACGTTTTTTTTTTTTGGCTTGTCCAAATTAAAACTCCAGGGGCGGATCCTGGAGTAGATAACTTTTGTCTTCTTTTTTTTCAAAAACGCACCCCCTCTTGAAAAAAGCTGGTGACGCCCCTGGGGTTACATCACCCTACATACAGGTATGGGTTATCTGAGATGAGCACGAGGTTACCTCCAAATGAGTATGGGATTATTCCCACCACTATGAATATGGAGGCAGGTATGGGTTAACCCCCAGATAAGTATGGGTTACCCACAGATGAGTATAGGATATGGGGGGGCTAGAGGTGAGCTTCAGCCCAACACCCCACCCTCCCAATTTCGTCGGGGGCCTAGGCCTAGTAGGTCCAGACGAGCACCCAAATGTACCAAATGCCCGAAAAAGGCACACTAAATACCCTAATAACATTTATTTCATGCCCACCAAACAGGGGTTGCCCTCCCTGTTGGGGCATTGCCCTGCCGTCGCAAAATTCCTGACGTCACTACTGGTATGGGGTTACCAAAGATGAGTATGGGTTACTCAAAGATGAGTAGGGCGTTTTCTGATAGTATGTGCTATCAATGCATCCATGTGGACAGATCAAAGTTAGAAATAGTTATCGATTTAACAGCATGGTCACACAGTAAGCCCTAAGGAATGAACAAACAATTCTATAAATAAAATTGAATGGATATTAATTTTGTTTGTGATTGAAATAAATGTTTTTGGAATAATCTGACCAAATAAGGTACAGTATGGAAACCAAAATTTACCAATTAAAATAAACATTTTATTTATATAAGTTTGGTTATTTTTGGATTTTATGATATTTTCTGATTTCATGATGTTTTGAAATAAACATTCATTATGTAATTCATTTACAATATGTTGGAGTCTGCTTAATCCATTAATTTAGCTGATCAACACTGAATAATAAACTAGTTGTCATAACTACATCTCCAGATGTAAAAATTACCCTATTTTGTATAATGGAATAAACTCAATCAACATTACACACTATTAACCAATCAAGTCCCTTTATTTTTCACATTCTATTGTACTCAAGGGTGTTTTTTATTATTATTGAATTAGTTCATTCAATATTAACTAAACAATTACACAAGTATAACATAATAAACAGATCGATTAAAGTTGATGCTATTTTAAGATATATTAAGTCTTCAGATGTATGTTTTTAAAATTATTCAATCTTTCTAAATTTCATGGTCCCAAGTTATAAAAATAGCATTCTTGGAGAATTTGTTGCATTCCTCCGACCATTTATCACAGTCTGTAATATGTGGTGTCATCACAAAATTAGTCATGTTAAACAAAAATATAAAATTGGGTCAAGGCATGGCAAACCACCAAATTGTCGCAAAATTAAAAATAGAGTTAATATTAAAACCATATTCCCCATATAAGCATATAAGCTTTAAAATGAGGGGTCATTTATCAAAATTGGACATCTGTAACCAAAGTTATGGAACAAAATATACAAATATTTTCTTGTATTTCTTTATATTTTCTGTTGTTTATTTTCTTTGCCATGCCTTGCCCCAATTGAGTTATTGTTATATTCTGATAGAAGATAATATATGACACCTAGATAGATTCCTGCAATCTGATTGGTCGATCGTTATCGATCATTTGGCCTATTTCATGGTGACGTCATGAATCGTGCAATTTTGGATCCATTTACCATGCAATTTTGGATCCATACATTTTGCTTCATTGCACGCTCGCCGAGACGTGAAAAAGCTCGCATATTGTAATGTGCATGACATGCGACAATGACCACGCCACGCTCAAATGCACTGTATTAATTTCCAATAATCGCCTTCCAAGCCCAGGACCCTGGGCTTGGAAGGCAAGTGACTTAACCATCAAGCTTAACTTTATATATGGAGATTGTAAACTTGTTGGAAACTTCAAAACTTTCCACCAAGTTGTCGCAAAATTAAAAATGGAGTTAATATTAAAACCATATTCCCCATTTTATAAGCTTTAAAATGAGGGGTCAATTGTCAAAATTGGACATCTGTAACGAAAGTTATGGAACAAAATATACAAATATTTTCTTGTATTTCTTTATATTTTCTGTTGTTTATTTGCTTTGCCATGCCTTGCCCCAATTGAGTTATTGTTATATTCTGATAGAAGATATTATATGACACCTAGATAGATTCCTGCAATCTGATTGGTCGATCGTTATCGATCATTTGGCCCATTTCATGGTGACGTCATGAATCGTGCAATTTTGGATCCATTTACCATGCAATTTTGGATCCATACATTTTGCTTCATTGCACGCTCGCCGAGACGTGAAAACGCTCGCATATTGTAACATGCATGATATGCGAAAATGACTGCGCCACGCTCAGCTGCACTGTATTAATTTCCAATAATCGCCTTCCAAGCCCAGGACCCTGGGCTTGGAAGGCGAGTGACTTAACCATCAAGCTTAACTTTATATATGGAGTTTGTAAACTTGTTGGAAACTTCAAAACATTTATGGGTTAGGCCCGGGAGGATTTTTTTTAACTGGCCCACTGATTTTGTAATGATCTTGAGTTAGGCCCGATCTCCATCTTAATTTATACCCTTGAAAATATGACGCCCATACGAAACAGTGCTTACCAGCCTACAGCAAACATCAATCGTTGTAAGTCTAGTTTTTGTGTACATCGTCTTGAATGCAAAAAAAAAAAAAAAAAAAAAAAATCGCTGGACAATTTTTCATGTCAATTTATTTTACGAAAATTTAAAGCATTTCAAGAGAATATGACAGAAAAAAATTATTGTTTGAAACAGTAAATGAGTAATGATAATAAACTAGTATTTTTTTTTGTAATGGGCCATTATCATTGGTGTCTCACAACACAGAATATACTGTATAAGTCAAATCTAGTGATTGTGTAGAGTAGAACAACTGATCATTGTTTAAATATGACAGGAAACATTACAAGGTTAAAAATGAAACTATATAAGGAGCATGGATTGCTAAGAATCCGGTAACAATAGATTAACTTATAGTAAATACATGGCTTATAAACCACCAATAATATCCTGAGGTACATCATGGTATCAATCTTGCCTGGGAAAGTGACATACCTGTTAAAAAATATCCAAATTCAAAATCTACGAAAGCATTAATTTGTACAAGCCTTCAAGTTCACAAGACCATTTATTTGCTTCTAAATAATAAACAAAATACTGATTCTTAAACAATAATTTTATGATAGTAAAAATAAATAATTGCTTAAATAATTTTGAACTAAAAGACAGAAAAAGGCAAATACAATTAAACAAAAATATTATGTAGGAGAAGCCTGGAGAAAAAGAACAGTACAAAAGCCTATACCAGGGGAAAATTTAAGAGGGGGGGCGGGGGGCTGGGCTGGCCCTGGACCCCCCTTTTGGAAAATAAAATATATCAATACTATTAACATTGTCTATGAAACAAAGAATATTCAGCAAGAATTGATCCCTTAACACACCCCTGAGGCCATGCGGACATCTAAAGGCAGACATCTAAAGGCCAAAAAAACCCCTAAAACTTTGAATCTCTACCAGCCCAATTTCCGGCCCTTCCCCTTTTGCAAAAGTCTGCATCCATCCCTGTATACAGGGACAGCACAATACGACAAGGAAACAGGACAAGTGACAAAATACAATTACAAAAGGGGGGGGGGGCCAAAGGTCCCCCCTAGCGCCGCCACTGCAAGGTAGTAAAACAGCATAGCGAGTCCAGACCGACAAGGAAAGATAAAAAGAAGGGTAAACTAAGAGTGTGGATATAATAAAATACAGTTGACCCTCTCATTTACACACCCCTTGGGCTGGAAGGTGTTTGTAAATGAAAAATGGTCAATTAAGGTCTCCAAAACACTTATTTGTGTTTATTTTGTGCCCCGACGGGTTCCCCCCGTTTATTATGTGGGGGGGGGGCAAAGGTCCCCCGACGGGTCCCCCCCCCCCTAGCGCTGCCACTGCAAGGTAATAAAACAGCATAGCGAGTCTAGACCGACAAGGAAAGATAAAAAGAAGGGTAAACTAAGAGTGTGGATATAATAAAATACAGTTGACCTTCTCATTTACACACCCCTTCGGCTGGAAGGTGTTTGTAAATGAAAAATGGTCAATTAAGGCCTCCAAAACACTTATTTGTGTTTATTTTGTGCTCTTGGTTGTTAAACAAAGTTGTTTAAATGAACTAGGAGGAATAAAATATGAAAAACAAAAAAATGTCAAAGATAAATTATCAAATAATTACATCAGTGGCCATTATTTTAACGACGTCATTGACAGAATAGTGTTTGTAAAATAGAAGGTTTGTCAATGACAAGTTCGTAAATGAGAAGGTTGACTGTAGCATGTTTTTTAGTATTGATTATAAAGATTCTGGTAGAGGACGAGTTCTGATGTGAGGAAAGTAGGTTGTTCCATAATTTAGGACCTGAAACACTAATATTGTGTTGAAAGCAGTTAGTACAGTGTTTAGGAAAATGAATAGGTAGTACAGCATTGTAATGTAATTTTGGTCGCTTAGAGGAGGTTTGTTCTGTCCGAGTGCTTCTATTTTTATTTTATATCATATACAGTTGAACCTCCTGTAAGCGGACATCCTCGGGTCCGGGAAAAGTAACCGCTTACGGGAGGTGTCCGCTTACCAGAATTTCGGCCGATAGAGGGCCAAATTTGCAAATTTATGTATACGCCCTTTTCCCTCATATTTCATGGCCTTCTCAACACAAATGACCTCTTAAATGTCTAGACATTGCATTGTATATTGTATTAAATATTGTTTATCATTTTAAAGATAAGTTCAGTATGATTCTCAGCCATTACAGAAGAAGGACGATTTTTGTAAAGAAATTTGTATTCGTTGCACAGAAAAATCACTAAATTTTTCGGGATGTCCACCTATGGGAGGTAAATTAGCATACAGAAAATCTAAATTTTAAGACAAAAAGTGTCCGCGTCCGCTTACGGGAGGTGTCCGCTTACGGGAGGTACCAAATGCACTGATTAGATAGGAAGAATAAACGGGTCTTTGCATTAGTGTCCGTTAAGGGAGGTGTCCGCACAGGGAGGTTCAACTGTAGAAGAATTAGAAAAGAACATGGTACCAATTTTTTTTCAAAATAAGACGGTTAATAGATGAGTATAGAAAAGTGCATTGTTGCAGGACGTTGAGATTTGATATTTTAATTCCCTTTTTTGGACCTACTATCTATTACTGCCATATTACACCTGCAAAATTTACACTGATTGCCTATCCAACAACATATTATTGGCAAAATTAATATACTTTATTTCAAGACCTGACAATACCTTTTGAAAAAACATAACTCTGTTAACATGGTAGATAATGGTAGTGACAAGGTAGATAAAGGTAGTTAACAGTTAACCCTATACCATATCTAAGAATACTACCAAGGATATGGTCAGCAATGCTCTACAAGTATAGACAGGAAAATACAGCCATAACACTTTACTAGGTAGTTCTCTGTGGTGCTAGGTAGATCTTCCTAGTAATTTAACATGGTAGATCTACCTAGTCAGAGGGTGTTATTTTTTTCAAAGGGTATTATCTTTCAAAATTTCTTAGAGCCCAAAAACATGAAATGAAATGCGTTTTTAGTAAAAATTTCCAGTGATTCAAACACGGTAACGAGAGTAGTGTAGGTGGGCGGATTTTATATTTTACAATCACTGACGGAAGTTGAGGTCGATCTTATCCTGTTCTACGTACCCAAATCTTCCACAACTGGTCTCTCACACTTGCGATCGTACGAGGGTGCATCATCTAGGGGACAGGTTATATTCTCCAGATTCAACCGGCTCTTGTCCTTCGCCAGCATAATTCACGGCAAAGATACTTGATTTGTTAGTAATTATGTGTGGTTTAAGTAAATAATACACCTAATTGATGAAAACCTCTTCTGCGATGTGCTAATATTATAATGGTATCCATAATTTTCTTCTCCCTATTTCCAAGCCCACAAATTTTGCTATTCCGTCTATCTATATTTTCATATAGAATTGTTACCGTAATAATAACTATTTATAAATCATATGGATGCTGAACCTTAACTTTCCTGGCCTGATCTTTGCAGAACGATATACCTATGTTTATTTGTAACTCTTCTACACCAGATTCTTTCAAGATAATGTGAAAACATATTTGCTTGAATCCATATTCTCTTCTATCACTTTTTTAAACTGCAATTCCACTGGTTTTACAATCTGCACCTTTACTCATTAATTTGGAATTAGTGCATTACCAATGTTTGTTATTATTATTTCATTTTTTTTCAATTTATTTAAAAAAATCTCCATAAATGGAAAGATACAGTACATGTTGAAACATAAAAATTTACAATAAACAGTAAATAAAGTAATTATATTTGGCTGGGTTAAATTAATTATTTACCTACTATCAGAAGTAGTTAAAAACCAATAGATGCACTTATTAATGTTAAAAAACATAGAATAGCAGTAACTACTGAGGCCATAAGTCATCATCAGAAGTACTGTAGTTAATTTGCATGAACTATAGAGGGGGCTAAACAGATATTTTCGTTCATGAGAAAAGAAATTTAACAACATAAAAAAAAAAACTGTAAGAAAAGGAAATTAAAAAACAATATGGTTGTTTTTTATATTTATTTATAGTCTGCTCTTAAACTTATTAGTTATATTTTCATATGTTAAATTACAAAAGTGCATTGACCCAGAGGAGATAATTGAAAGAAACAATTCTAAATGAGTAAGACGATTATACTGAAAATTTAATACCAAAAAAGTAAATCAATTTCTAAAAATACATATTTTCCCTTAAACATAACTGCGTTTTGTGTAATACTACAGAATAAACAGGGATGAGAACAGGTAGAAAGATTTTCAGCTGAAAATAAGAATTTTCAGCTGAAAATAAGAATTTACCACTAAAAAGATATGAGAGAAACTTAGAAAACAGCTGAAATGGCTGAAACAGCTGAAAATTCACATCCCTGAAAAAAGGGGGGTGTTTAAAACGGTAATACAAAAAAGTAAATCAATTTCTAAGAATACACATTTCCCCTTAATTATAACCACGTTTTGTGTAATACTACAGAAAAAAGGGGTGTTTAAAACGGTAATATCATTACATGTAAAATTCAAAGAAATGACAAAATGTTTTTCATTTTAGTTTATCTGTAACTTCACTTGAGCTTTAAATAAAAATTAGAAAACAAGAACATTCTGTATCTCTATATTATGCAATGGTAATTAAATAAAAAGTAATTTCTTCTATTTCAGCAATAACTATAGGCCTAGTAATAATTTATAATGCATACACAAATTTCAATGTGGCAAAGAAGGCATAAGTTAAAACGCCAATTTCCATTTGTTGGCATATTTTGTCTTTGAATGTACACATATGATTTATTAATGTTTTTTTAATGGACTATTTTAGTGCATAAGCAATCATATCTTTGATATTTTCTTCATACGTGGGTTTAGAGCCAAATCCTGTTAAAGTTGGATGACGCCCTCTTTTGTTACGAGTGGGGCAGAACTCCTTAATACACTCTGGTATATTCTCCTTTGTTTCATACTCAATATGTTTAATAAGTAGGCCTAATTCCTCGGTATTAACACCCTCAAAACTTATATCAGTATCCCCTACATGTGACTCTTGACCGAATCATTTTTTTTTAATGGCTTGGCAAGCTGGATCAATTTGAATAAAATAAAGCTCCTATATACCTCCCATATCAAGAGAATTTAAACACATTTTTGAACATGGCCTCGATGTCATTTGCAGAGCTCCCAAGTCTCCAGGGTTAGCCTGGAGTCCCCAGAAATTTTGCATCATCTCCTGGGCTCCAGGAAATACCCAATTGTCTCCAGGAATTTTGATTTTTCATGATTATCTCCAGTATTGTTAGTAAATTATAAATGTACGCAAATATATGTAGTGTTTGTTTTGTTTCTGAACATTAAATTGTGCTATGAAAGTTTCTTTGTCAAGAATTGTACCAATCATAATAGCAAACACCTTCACTTGTAATTTACATGCCCTAATAGTACCCCAAAACAGTTATTGATGCTGGCCGAAAAAATCTCCAAGATTTCTGGTTTTCCAACTTGGGAGCTCTGCATTTGCCTCTTGATATCTCGGTAACCACTGATTGTAGAGAGGCCTATACTTGATTATGATCTCAAAATGTTTGCAATATGCATGGTAAGATTAGCTGTAATGTATAGTATATGTAAATTGTAATTATTTATAAAATTGATTTTATTACCTACTGTCAGAAGTTGTTAACTAGTTTGAACTGTAGAGGGAGCTAAACAGATATTTTTTCATGAAGAAAGTACAACAACATAAAATATGATCTGTAAGACAAGGAAATAAAACAAATATGGTTGTTATTTATATTTATTTATAGTCTGCTCTTAACCTCATTAGTTATATTTTCATATGTTAAATTACAAAAGCTCATTGACCCAGATGAGATAATTGAACAAATGAATAAAATAATTATACTGAAAATTTAATACCAAAAAATAAATAAATTCTAAATATACATAATTTCCCCTAATTATAACCACGCATTTGTGTATTACTACAGAAAAAAGGGGGTGCTTAAAAAGATAATATCATTACAAATACATTTAAAATTCCGAGAAATGGAAATATTTAAAAACTTATCTGTAACTTCACTTACACAAATGAAAATAAGAAAATAAGATAATTCAGTATCTGTATATTGTTTAATGGAATTTAAAATAAAAATAGTTACTTCTATTTCAGCAATAACTAAATTAAGAAATAATTGTAATGCATACACAAATTTCAATATGTGGCAAAGCCAAGCCCAACGAGGTGTAAGTACAAAAAATGTAAATTGAGTTAATTATGAATTATAAAATTATTATTATCTTTAACATGCAAAACAAATCAGTTTCATACATTTTTCTTGCCAAATTATGAACAATCAAAGTTTGAACATTTATAATGCAAGTTTAAAAAAAAATACAATTATTATACTTATACAGTTGAACCTCCCGTAAGTGGACACCCTGGGGTCCAGGAAAAGTGCGCTTACGGGAGGGGTCTGCTTACGAGAATTTCGGCCGATAGAGGGCCAAAGATGTAAAATTATGTATACGTCCTTATGTCTCATATTTCACAACATTCTCAACAGAAATTGCCTCTTAAATTTCTAGTCATCATTGCATTCTATACTTTATTATATTTGGTTTTTCAGTTTTAAGATTGGTTCAGAAATATGATTTTTTTGCCAATACATTATAATGACGATTTTTTACAGAAATTTGAATTTGTTGTACAGAAAAAAGTCACCCAATTTTCCAGGATGTCCGCTTATGAGAGGTAAATTAACAAAAAATCTAAATTTTAAGAAAAATGGTGTCCGCGTCCGCTTACGGGAGGTGTCCGCTTACGAGAGGTACCAAATGCACTGATTAGATAGGAAGAACAAATGGTTCTTTGAATTAGTGTCCGTTATGAGAGGTGTCTGCTAACGGGAGATGTCCGCACAGGGAGGTTAATCTGTAAGTATACTGTGATAAACCAGGGTCACTTGAAATAGCATTTTTTAAACATTTTGTGATCATATATCTGAAAATTGTTAATGTAGGATGATAGTTCAAAGTTTAAGCTGTATGCTTTTGAGATAACTAAATTAATTAATTAATTAATTAACTAAATTAATGAAAAATTTGACAACTTTCTTGTTTCAACCTTTTTATGATTACAATTATATTTAAAATAGTTATAAGCCATTTAATGCAAATACTCACAATGGTGTATATAGTATATATTCGTCCATATCCCGGACCTCTTCAGACGATTGAATGTCTCCTTATCATAGGATCCTATACGAAAGGCTATAGCGCCACCTTAAACCTGGCGTCTCAGTTACGGGAACAATGTTCCCGTAACTGAGACGCCAGGTCTACGTGGCCGAATGGGTCAGACTACAAGGTGGCATGCATGAGATCAAGATCCGAGGGCTGGATCTGGCAATTTTTCCCAAAAAAGTCCCAAAATTCCATCAGTGGGATACCTATTTAGGCTGAAGAGGCACTGCCACATATTTCTTTTTAATGTTAAGCAAGATTTTCACACCGATCTGGAGGCAGCAACGAAACAGACTGAGTAGAAATCAGAAACTATAGAGGGCAGTAAACTGTACTACAAATGCAAGGGAATTTGGAAAAAACAGCACCAAGAAAATGTCTGGAAAATTCTATAAAATCAGATGATAGCAGGAGTACATTGAACATGCGGAATTTACGACATAACCTCAAAATATCTCCACTGCAATTAAGAATTTGACATAGTTACACCACTTCTTTTAACTGGTAATTGCGTGGTCAAATGGGTAAGACCACAAGGTGGTACCAATGAGATCATGAGTTCATGCCCTGGATCTGGTAAATGTTTTTTTTTTCTTCCCAAAATTCCAACAGTGGGATACCTATTCAGGCCAAGGTGAAGTTTCAACCCTTAGCCTGACAAGGTATTTTTTTTTACTAGATTTTGTGTATGGGCGGCCATTAGGGCCAAAATTCAAAACTCGCCCAAAAAAGGACAAACTCAAAAAATAACGAACAAACTAAAA
>JAOTQE010105972.1:0-13553 GCA_025631205.1 Nesometra sesokonis
AATAAAAATAAGTTTTCATTTGAAACAATATGATAATTAGCTAATTCATTTAGAAAATTTTTCATTGGAACGCCTACTACCAGTAGAGTCGGCTAATACAAAAATTGCTAATTTTATCTTGGGAAAAAAAGATTCAATTATTAATTATGTCCAATCAGTATGTCCAATTTCTTAGAGCTAAACTATTATACCTAGGCCCTAGGCCTAGCCTAGGCCCACTAACTACATACAGTACTTGAGTAGGGCCACTGGCTGACTCTTCAGGCCATCAACTCTCATTAAATCCACATTCATATTTAAGTAATGCACTTCTTAACAGATGTCAAACTACAGAAAACGTTTAGCTAATTTAATCTGGGCTAGGCCTAGGCTGGTCCTTGTGATAAAAAATGAGAACAGTGTAGTCCCTGGAAATTAATCCGGTAGGCTAGGCCCTAGGCCTAATATAATCAAGACCCAAGTCAGTCCCTACACAACAAATTTGTTCACCACCACCCAGACCACCAAGGCAAGCAGGCTTCCATTTTTACTACTGCTCTAGAAACGAAATGCTATCAGTGTTAAATATTAGAAAAACATAATTTACATGTTGTAAACATATGCTGCTTACCTACTATCGTTGTATTTTTATTTCCAAAAATCTAGGCCTCCTAAAAACAAGTGAAATCGATCATTAATCCCAAGTGTCAGCTCCCCAAACACTATTTTTCCACAACGGCACCTTCCAAGTTATAGAGGGCGCTATGCATAATCCAACAGGTGGTGGAACAACTTTCAGTGCAGGTTTTTGTCCTGGCTCTTCACAACCAGCATGTAATAAAGATATTTTTTACACAAACAATTATATGTAAAACTAAAAAAGAATGCAGGTAATTCATTATGCTTAATTTTATTCTAGAAATAATTAAAACAGGTAATTTAAGGAAATGTTGATTTTTTTAATGGTGAATTTTGGAAAAATGCTCTAAAAATTATGATGATGGGATGTGGCGCGTTGTTCCGAACCACTAAGATCGATCGGATCGAAAAGTTTTGGTGATTGGTATTTGTAGGGTTGTTCCATTATGGTGCCGGGGTTTCCGGGATGTGCCATTATTTATTCTATTGTTTTTCGAGGGGTGTTCTTCAGTGTTCGGAGAGAATAGGCATATATGTCGGTCTTTGTAGGTAAGTATCTCACTCCTAGACTACCAACACCACTTCTGGTTTGTGTAATCTATGCCCAATCAACTTAACAACCACCGGGCTTTCTCACTTAGCAGCTGTGTCCACTGTTAACAGAGAACCACTCAGAGAGGTTTCTTATGTTCCTCATGCCCATATTCTCAAGCAGTTCTGTGTGATATCTAGCCTGACACATTATACCTGCAAACTTTTGGCTCATGCGTGAGACAAACCCTGCCACCAGTACTGGGCCACATTTTCATTTCGATCTGACAAGCAGAAAAAAAAACAACTTACCATTTTGGGCTGTTTTTCGATAAATTACCACTGTTTTCATTCATTCATCGGTGGAAATGACCATTTCCATTTATTGTCATTGCATATAAAATATACATAGACATTTTTTTTCAGAACTTTTTTAGAAGTTCTAATTTTACTTCTCTTCAGTGTTGCATATTCTACTACTACTATTCATTATTGCTGTCCTCTTGTTCGTATCAGCCAAAAGAAATAGCGCAAAACTGATTTAACAACAGTGACGAACGCAGGGGTGTTGCCCTAGTTGCCCGGGCAACACCCTTAATTTCATAGTTTTCATATAATAACATACAAAATCCGAAAATAGTACAGCATGTCCATTTTATCGAATATCAATATTGAAATTTCTGGGGCTGGCAGAGAATAATTTGTATGCACATAATACTCACTAAACCCTAACAGGGGACACATGTTGCCCCAACTATAGGATTTTGACTCTGGGCAACACCCTTAAATTTATTCTGCGACCGCCACTGAACAAACAAAACAAATATGGAAAGCCCAAATGTTATGGCAGAATCTAGCCAATTAGTCTGGCGCTTGATTCTTCAAAGAAACTGCATTGTCAAATCGAATATTGAAGGCGACGGCAGAGCAACCCCAGTACCCGCATCCTCTTCATTTTGATTTCAACATGCAAAAAAAGTTATTTGCCCTATTTTGTACTTATTTTCTGGGTTACATTCACTCTTTCTTTCAATTGGAACCACTCTTTTTGGGACATGTAAAGTTAGCTATTATTTATAATTTACTGCATTAAGCTGAATTTTTTATATAGAAATTTTATAGATAAAAACACAAAAATAATTTAAAAACAAAACAAAACAAAAAATTGCTTTTGTCAGTATATGTGGCAGAGCAAAGCCAAAGAAGGTATAAGTCGAAAAATTGAAATAGTTATACAGATTATGTTATTATTATTATTATTATTATCTTAAACATACAAAAAAAAACTGTTTCATATGATGTTTCCTTGTGGAGTTACAATAAACAACTAAAATTTCAAACATTAAAAATGAAATTTTGAGAAAACTATATTTGAAAATTTCTTATCAGTATACATTAACTAAGGGTCATTTTAAATTTCATTTTTTAAACTTTTTCTGATCATACATCTGAAAATTGTTAATGTAGTATGAAATTGAATGAACTGTGTGTATGTTTTTGAAATAAAATTTTGAAAAATTGACCATATTTTTAAAATTTCTGCCTATTGTGAAAACTAGCTTTTCAGCTTATACCTCCAGTGTGTTGGCTCTGCCACAAATACACTATGCAATTACAGTAATTTAAAATATTGATTTTTATTTTTTTATATAAAAGTAATGCCCATACTTTGCAACACCCCTACCTAATCAGAGATGCCATAGGAACACTCATGCCAGAAAAAGAATATTTATATATAAAGTAGATTTCTATTCATTTACTGCAACTTTTATAAACATTGAATTGACAGTTATAGACTGACATAAAATTGTGAATGATCAATGAGAACAAAACTTAAATCAAAATCCTCAATGACGATACATCAAAGAATTGTATATTACTATAAATTAGGACTAATTAAAATGATTATTACTACTATTGAATACGATAGGACTTCTATTATTATTATCATTATTATTATAAAAATATTATGTATCCATGCCTGATCAACCCAAAGATCTCAAAAAGTGGGTTCATCTTGATTACTGTCACTTTATACTTGATAAGTTGGTGCTGATGACGATCACATCATCCCAGATTCAACCAGGGGCAGATCCAGGATCCACTGAAGGGGGGGGGGGCGCACTTCCAGTTCCGGGCGGGTGTGGTTGCCAGTTTTTTTTTCTGGCGAGAAAAAAAGGTCACTTCCCCATTTTGGTGCCCTGGTACCCTCTTTTACGTGTATTTTGGGTTTTTATGGTAAATTTTTGACCCGGCACACCGAATATAAGGGGGTGGGGAGCGCAACTACATTCTGACGATAATATGGGATAGCGCTGCTTGTGCCCCCCACCCCCTAAATCCGCGCCTGACAATGTAATGATACAATAGTAGCTTTTTCCCAGATGGTTGATAAAGAAACAAAACTTGGATGCCTCTCAGATCAGATGTAACTCAATCTGACACAGTGGCGGATCTAGGATTTTAGGTGAGGGGGTGAAAATTGTCATTTATCAATAGGAAAATAGCCTTTTTCAATAATTTATCTCTAAAATAGAGTAAAATAATCTGTATTTTGTGTCAATTAAGGGGGTGGCTAGCCCCTCTAGATCCGCCACTGTGACAGTTCAGCTAAGAAGCAGATCTAGAGTTTATTTGAAGGTTACCATTGACTCCACGACCTTATGATGGCCCGAGTTTGACAAGCCACCCACAGAGTTGCCGTGAAGGTCATCCTGACAGCAATATCCTGTTCAGGTACATTATACTTTTTTTGACATCGATTTGCGAGACATTTCCTGTCGTCAATGCTGGGTTCAATGTTCCCTGATTTCCATCTGACAAGCAAAATAAAAAATGGTGATTTGCACCATTTTAACTTGGGCCTATTTTTCGTCCTGTTTTTCTCTATATCATCCTATTTGCCTAACCAGGTAAGAAGTCCATGGTTTGAATTAGAAAGGATAAAAAGTTTCTTTTCTTTTAAAAATATTTTTAGACATAACTCAACAATTTTCTCTCTTGGGAACACATTTACGGTAGGGAAGGGCTAGATGTAGTGAATAATGGAGAATAAAACTACATCTTTTGCTTATTATTTCAATTGGTTAACATTGATAAAATTATGTTAATTAGAAGTCCAGATTTCTTTCACTGGTTGCATTATTTCTCCTCCCAAGTGTCCCACTTCAAATGTTTAGTGTTCTCCTTCAAAACTATTTGGATTCGGCAAGTGATATGTATAATTCCATAATAGGCCTACATTTAAGTTGAACGCTTTGAACATCAGGGGCGTTCATTACTAGAAGTTCATCAACACTGAAAATCCAAGAGCGTATACAGGAAACCATTGGAGGTGCTCAACCTGATCAAATTTTTACAAGCAAAAAACCCTTGTTTTTCCATAATTTTATGCTTTTTATTGTGGAGTGATTGACTTGGTGGTTCTGCGCTTAATTTTAGGTAATTACAGTATTTCTTGTGAAGCAGGGTTCTCGGTGTCCCTGATCCAGAGACGGATACAGGATCCAGCGAAAGGGGGTCGGGGCCAAATCTCCGGGTGGGCGTGGTTACCGGTTTTTGTTTTGACAACCAAAAAAAAAGTTATTTCCCCATTTTGTGTGCCCTGCTGTAGCAAGTATGTATGTCTATTTTGGATTTTTATGTCAATTTTAGACCCATAGACTTGGTGCCCCAAATATAAGGTGGGGTCGCCACTATTGCCGATAAAGGGGAGCAGCGCCTGCTGTACCCCCTATATAAATCCACCCCTGTTGATCTGAATTTTATATACTATTTTACTAATTTTATTTTTTCTACCTCTAAAGGGGATGCTCGAGCACCCTAAGCAGCCACTCTGGATACGCCACTGACATCAGCGAGTTAGGCATCTGTTGAATCATTCCACATAAAGGTTAGTTATTCCTGTAGTCATCAGATGTGGTGTGTAGGAGTAGACATGTATGCATTAGCGCCTACCATATGGTGCAAATACAAAACTCTTCAAATCCTGTAGCATGAATAGGGTACAGTACTATCAAACCAATCCAGTGATTAATCTTTTTACACTAGTGTATGAATAGTGTACAGTATAAAACAACATTAACATCTTTTATTTCATGTAGCATGAATGGCATACTGCACTATCAAATCAAGTGATCAATCTTCTCACAGTAGCAATGCAAAGTGGTAGGCTGTCTTGCCGTCGCCGAGTTTGTTGAATACCAATGCACCAATGCCCATCTTACCAAATTTTAATGAGATGAGCAAAAAAAAAATAAAATAAAGGGCATCTCGTCCCGATTTATTGTGAGGAATTAGGCTGGAATTTGGTACTTTAGTGCCAATTCAATACATATTTTGATGTTTTCTTGTGGATTTTATTTAATTTTTCTTATGTACATTTTTATTTTTGATATTAAATTCCAAAAAGCAGTAGGTTTTCCATGCAAAAGCGATAGGCGGTAAATCGGTAGGGTTAGCAGGTATGATAGTGTACAGTACAAAACATTACATCATGTAGCATACGAAATGGCATATGGTACATGTATGACATCAAATTCAGCATTCACTCATTTCTCACTATAAAAAAAATCACAAAAATATTCTGCAATATATAATTGAAAATGAAGTAAACCAAAAAGTTGATATACAAATAATAATTTTTACCCAATTGATAAAGAATAAAAGTAAACTAAAACTAGATCCAAAACTGAAACAAAGTCTATTTAACAACCACATGCATATTACGAGCAAGTTGGCAGATTCACCTTTTATGTGAACAAAAACTACATTTATTTTCATCTTTTTGGGTTTTTTTAAAAATATTTATATATAATTAACACAACACTACAGTGCCTTTCAAGGCAGCCATCAGAATTTTTACGCAAGCCCATGTGTTGCGCATCTTGAAATAAGTCAAAATAAAAATAAAATGCTGATACGCTGTACCAGGTAGTGTGTGGCCACAATCTAGCTAATATCATGGAAGTTGTTTAAAGGGCAATCCTTCTAAAATTCACTGAAAAAAGAAATCAATTTTTTTCTGAAATTTGCCTGTCTATGATGATAGCATGTTTAGTTAACTGCATACATTTTTTAGTCTTATTCTCGAGTAAAAAACTCAGCTAGTTACTGAACTGTAGACTACGCCTAGATGATTTTGTTGATAATTCCCATTGCTAAGGCAGTTGGATGTAGTAGATCGTGCCCGTGCAGATGTCACCCAGGCTATTCCCCCAGTGCTGCTTTTGCACATACATATAGCTCGCAGATAGAGATTTAGACTGTTCACAGAAGCAAATTAAAAAACAGATTCATATGCTTTATTTTTTAGTATCCACTCAAAAAAATCAAATGCATTCTTATTTTGCATTTTTTAATGTTTTGCAGTAATAAATGACATAAACTTGGTGGATCAGAATTATGATTATAAATTTTAATAAAAGATGGTAAAATCTATAATATTTAATTTAACTTTGGAAGGAATAGGCCTTTCTGTTCTTCTCATTGTAAACTTTCAGTACATGTAGATTTGTACTCTTCATTATTAAATTAAACTTTAAACTTGGAATAAAAAAAACACTCAACTCTAAAAAAACAACTGGAAATAAACAACCTAATCTACAAACAACACTATAAGAAGAAGTTTATCAACCTAGTCTTTATTCATGAGTAGTTCTTCTCTGCTTATATTCAGGGGTGGATCCTATAAACTTCACATCTGACGACCTAACATTGGCGCTAATAATATTTTGCATTGCGATTCTGATAGTATGGTTGACTCAATTTATGATCGATATAATAAATTAGGAGACTTATTGCAGTAAGAATCAGTGTCTGTTGCCATTATATATATATGCCTAGTAATAAAGTAACTTCTAGTAATAAAGTAACTGCTAGTATTAAACAGTTTGCAAGCATGTAAATCAGCACTCAAAATCATACTACACACTGGAAACAATACGGAAATTTAACAATCAGTTGGTTCATGGCAACAATATAACACATAAATAAAAGAGTGGTATAGAGTGAGAATGTCTAAACATGGTTGGTCTCAGCCCTTTAATCATTATAATCACAAAGACCAGAGACGACACCACCGATCTGCTTCCATCTCTTCTCTCTCTCCATCTTGTTGAACCTCGTGTCTTCGCATCCAGTCTTGGTTCAAGATGGTGATTCAGTTTAATTTGTGAAAAGACAATCAAAAGGCACCAAATGCATAATTTCCATAGCAGGTGGATTAATTGTCATACCTTTCTGATGTTTCAACATCAAAATTCATCCACTGAAGGCGCACTTTATTAAACTTAAAATATCACACCAACGATTGTCTACAGTACATAAATTATGTTAATGAGAAGGTCCAACCTGGACAACTGTAGTAGGCCCAATGCATCATACCATTTTTCACCGTGCATTTTTCATGGTTCAATTACCTCTGAATATAGACTATGCCTACCAAATATCCAGAGCTACCAAGTTTGGAGATCCAAAAGTAGTGAGATTTATTTTTGTCAATTTAACGACTGAAAATTTGAATCTTGGCCAAAAATATGAGCCGTGAATTTGTGCACCTCTTTGATGTGTACTTTCAATAGGAAAATCAATGATTTATTAAAAAGTACAGTTAATTTCTATTGTTGGATAATCTGAGATCTGTGGTCCCAGGTATTGTGTACATAGAATCATTGGTTTTTTGTGTAATTTCAGAAAAGATAGTGTAATTTCTGAAAAAAATAGTGGAAAAATGTCAAAAATAGTGAGAAAATGTAAAAAATAGTGAAAGAGTGAGATATGACTGGAAAATAGTGAGACTTCTGCCAAAATAGTGAGACTTGGGAGCTCTGAAATATCACACATGAAGTCTCACACATTGGGACCTATTTTGGGATTAGAATCACCAGACACAACTGGAGCCGACAAGGTTTGTCTCAGATCCTGTCATTGGTAAAAATAAAGGCTGTAGCTTTACTTGGGTATTATATTCATATTCATTTATTTTCCAGAAAAAAACAAGCATACATACAAACCACTCAAAACAAACTCACAACTATTCTGGCGGATTGTCAGAAAGCAAAATTATTTTGCTATGAGAGACTCTCCTTCTAGTGTGGTATTTAATTTCTTTTCCTTTTAAATCTTTTCATGGTAGACTAATTGTTTGAACATGTTACGGGGTGAATCCAGGAACCAGCACAAGGTCCAGGTGGGCCTACTGTAGGTTGCCGGTTTGATTTAAAAAGTTATTTCTCCCGTTTTGGCCCATTTGTACATTTATCTATTTTCTTATTTTAGGGTTAATTTTATCTGGTGTATAAATATAAAGGGGCGCAAATACATTTTAACAATAATAGGGGGCTGTGCAGGCGCAACAACAACACCCCCACTCTAAATCCGCCCCTGTGTTACCCAGAATTAAAACTCAAAACTTGTGAGTAATTGCCCAAAAGACCAATCACACCTATTAAGTACTTGGTTCATGATGTTATGGACAAATAAGGTCTGTTAAAATAACTGTGTGGCTCGAGTGAATTACCTTGACTTGCATCAATCTGGTTGTTTTGTGTAATCTATGCAACGCCACTAACCTTCACAATAAGTCAGTCAATTACAGTACAAGCATGAAGGACTTTAGGCCTTAGTGTGAGACTCAAATACATCAAATATGAGTTGCCAGTAGTGCAATAAGTGATTAACACAACCAAAAGGCCTGTGAAACAGGCTACTAAAAGTAAAACGACAGATGCAAACCTGCCAACATTTGTAACAAAAGCGGTAGAGTCCAGGGCAGGACCAAATTGCGTCAAGAAGGCAACACGCATACTCCCACTGGTGACCACACTATCTACCCCTCGGTTTTGAATTAGGCAAGCAATAAAGATATTTTTTAGTTTTGTGCTCATATTTCAGGAAGATTAGGGAATTGTTTATTGTTTATTGTTTATTGTTAGTACACCCTATCCTACATTTTTAGTTATATTATACTTTTTTGAAAAGGGGTAGGAATGGCTTGGTAAAATGGTTGGTGGTAGGAAAGTTGAAAATGTGTTAGCCTACCGCTTTAATCAGTATGGGTTGGCAGGTGCAGTATGCTTGTGGGTGGGTGGTTTTTACAGAAAAAGCTAGCTTATCTGTGACATGCTTAGTGTCAAGGGGTGTACCTTTAAATTATCAATCAAACACGGACACTGTCTAACCGTGTTCATAACATTTATTTTGACTCGAGTAAATGGATGATTCAAATAATTTGAACAATCCAGTTTAAACAAGCGTAATTTTATAACACACCTAAATGCATATCCTTGCACTGTGATTGGTTAATTTCCTACCACGTGACATTGATAATTTTGTTCCATTCACGGACAAAAGTGATATTCAATAGCTCAAGACGTTAATATTCTTGGTTCAATTCAATGGCCAGCTTTTTAAAAGTATTTTTTTTTAGGCCCAATCCAAAACAATTACATACTGTAGGCAACACAACAGTGCGCCACCTATAATTGCTCTGCTCCACAATGGCCAAAATCCTTTCTACTGGCCTAGCGCTGTGTTTTTGCTGGACATTTGGTATTCAATTCAAGATAGCAGTGGCGAGTTCTGTGTTTAAAAATCAAATAAATAAGTTTTATACTATTAACTATTGACGGTAGATGTGTTATATTTTGTATTCGTTGAATGGAGAGAAAATTTAATTCATTGTAAGATTTACTGTTTCATTTGAGGACCGTAGCCAAGCTTCCAAAACAGAGGGGGAAAAATGAGAATTCAGGTGATATCTGGTATAAAGGCTCAAATAATTTTCTGCCTTAAAGTCACAGTGGGCCAATTCAGAGGAGTCACTAAACTGTCTCGTCTGCCTAAAGCTGTGTTTCCACAAGGCGGACGCGGGCAAACAAAAATCGCTCATCGTTATATTCAATGGAGCCATTTCCAATGGAGCCATTTCCACGAGGCGGACGCGGGCGGGTGGCGCGGACGCATTTTCTTGAATCGCTCATGTAGCGATTTTGCCCGTGTCCGCGACTGCCCGCATGGGGAATTTCCCTGTTATTACGTCATTTTTTAAATGCTCGTGTTCTGTTTGGACCAATCTAGGACCTTTTATGTGTACAGTACCTTTTCCTATGCTGTTCGTTGGTAATTAATTTCATAATTTAGGGGCGTAAAGTCACGAATCCGTCCTCAGTCCCACGCTGGTTGGGGCTGTGGCCAGTGGCGGCGCCAGGAATTCTCCGACAGCAGGTCAATGCCCCCGACAGGGGGGGGGGGGAGCACGGATCCCTCGATGAGTTGTGCAGGTTCGATTTTGAGGTGGGCGTGTCCCCGGTTTCAGTCTGACGAGCAAAATAAAAAAAAAAAACGTTTTTTGCTGTGTTTTGCGTGCTTTTTTAAGCCAGTTTTGGTGTTGGGTTCGTCTGTCCCTTGACAGTACCCTACAAAGGCCCCCGAGGAAACCTTAATTTTCTCCCCGACGGGGGGGGCAAAGGTCCCCTGACGGGAGGGGGGGCTGTTTCCGCCCGCGCCCGCGTCCGCCTTGTGGAAACATAGCTTTAGTCTGGCTACGGCCCTGCATTTAACTCCGTCAGTCTGGCCTCATTCAACTCATGAAAATATTCTCTCCATTCAATGCATAATTCATCATTTGTATACTATTCTAGTATTATGATAAATATAAAAGTAGAATAATAATAAAAATACCAATAACATAATGTTCAAGTTGGCAATTTAGCATTATTTTAGACGCAGAAAGCATCTCAATAAACAACAAAAATGTCTGTCTGTTTGTTGGTCTGTCAGTCTGGTCACGCAAGTTTGTGACTGTTTTGGTTTTGTTCTTTCCATATAAAATTGTATGGGTGTCACTTTAAATATTTACGAGATATGAAACAATTAATTACCAACTGTTAATACATTAACATTAAAATTGAAATAAAATACTGTTATAAATATACTTGTAAATGCTTACTTTGCTGTTAAAACTGTATACAACTTATTATTTTTAAATATAGAATTATACAAATTGTAACTAACGCCTCAGGCTACACAAAATCGGCGACTTTTGTCCCAGACTACTACGCTCGACAACTGTCTACTTGGGCGTAGTCTCAGAAATGTGAAATTTGCATAGCAGGTGATGTTAATACTATAAAACCAGCACAATAAAGAATTGCTTCGTTTGGTCGCTGCTTGTACAATTTTGATCAGTAGCTGCACTCTAATCTTTAATCACCTTCTATATTTAGATGGTTGGAAAATAGGGATACTAGCCCGGTTTTGTTGGATGAAGTGATGGTGTGCAGTGCACATATAGTTGGTTATACTGACCAACTACAAGCTAGCCTAGGCCTAAATCACTTTTTATGTAACTGTATTTCACACTTCAAACAATAATATACTGTCTCTGATGCTTGAACACATGTACAAATTAACTAAGGATTAACTTTATTTATACTGTGCGCAGCTTTCTGCGTCTTATTGTCGGATCGTAGCATCATAGACCTCAGAAAATACTTTGTTTGGCGCCAATGCGCGAGACAAATCCCATCACCGGTGCTGGGCCACATTTCCTCTGACTTCGATCCGACAAGAAAAAAAATCATCTGCCGACTTTTGGGCCATTTCTGTCTAAATTACCATTGTTTTGTGGGCCGTTTTTACAGTATTTTGCTCTATATTGCCTCATGCATGAGAAAAACTATTGTCTATACGTGAGAATTCTGCTAATGAGTGCGAAAAATTATGCGCGAGACATCCAAAATAGACTCCAATGCGTGAGACTCATGCATAATACATGAGAGTTGGCAGGTATACTAGATGCTAGACTACCCTTTTTCGTTTTTTTTTTAGAAAATCTGTCTACAAGTTTGAATTATGCATTAATAGCTCAGGTAACACATTGATATAATGTGTCACAAACAATCTCTATAAACTGCTGCATCTAAACTGCTAAGGTTCATGACCTATTACATTAATCATACCTTTTTAGTGTGCGACTCCCTAATTTGTATTTACAGTATCAGACCCATATTATGCTGGGTTGTGAATGGGGCGGGGGTGTTTCGTTTTCCTCAAAAACAGACCATTGTGAGAGTTTTATCGTAGAAACAAATGGCAATATGCATGGGTGCAGAATTTTCCAGGGTCTGGAAAATGTTTGTCTATAGATGCTCTCTGGTGGACTCTAGAAGCAAACAGTGTTCAAAATAATTGTTCAAAATAAATGAGATCAGTATTAAAAAATGGAAGATGAAAGAAAAATACAGATGTTCTCAATTCCAAAACCGTATATATTTTTTTCTTTTATAAATACCAAATAGTATGTAATGTATACATGAGGCGTGACACGGCAAAAGCACCAAGTTGTAGTGAAATTAAAAATTGAGTTATTGGTAAAACCAAATTATACTTATTGGAGCTTTAAAATGAGGGGTCAATCATCAAAATCGGACATCTATAACTGAAGTTATTGGACAAAATATACACAATTTGTTTTGCCTGTTGTTTATTTGCTTATTTGTCTATAACTTCCTCTGCAACAACTTGGTGGTTTTGCCATGAGTAGCCTCATTTAATCAATGCGTTACAGGTATTAAGGCACAATTGTTTGATTTCAAGCTTAATTAAATGACTAAATACAACAGATTTTATGGAGAAAATGTACAGATGTTTTGACTCCACTGGGCAAGTTTACTTTACATTTCACTAGCTCACAAGCAATTCAAATAGCCCATGTCTGTGGCAACTTAATCTACAATATGTAAAAGTGACTGCTTGACACTTGTATTCACTAGCCAACTAGGCTAGTAAAAATGTAAATTCACCAGCTTAGTGCAGTTTTCACTAGCCATTGATGCTGGGCTAGTAAAAAATCGAGCCCTGTGTAGGTTAATAAACAATTGCTCTGTGTATATTCCCAGGTTAGGTGGACCCCCTCCCCACCAAGCGTACATTTTGCCAATTCGGCCAATCAACAACAGGGCTGAGTATGTTCCCTTTTTTTCAATTGATGATATAGTCATGCCTCAATTGCATTAAATTTTGACACTTTGAAAAGCAATTTAAATGTAGAAAAGTACCATTTCCGAGCATCTAGAGGTGTCACATTCTACAATTTTGCAACAATTATGGGGCTGTGATTGGTGGTTTTATTTTTTACATTAAAATGGCTCATTTGTATTAAACTGACATTTTGAAATGCATTTTAATGTGTAATTTCCGAGCATCTAGAAGTACAAAAATGTCTCCACTTTTGTGGGTCTGGGGTATGTTAAACCATGCACCTCTTTTTAAAAACAAATTATGAAGCTTTGGAAGAATTTCATCTGGTTGTTGTACTGCAAGTTCACTCTGTTTTTTATTTGGTTGATCAAACAGAAAAATCTAATAAATTATGAAGTTGATACTGAACCCCCCCCCCCCAC
>JAOTQE010105994.1:0-13551 GCA_025631205.1 Nesometra sesokonis
TGTTTAAACAGATTGTATTCTTCATGTTCACTGGTAGCATCTGATGAGTTATCTACATCCTCAATCTGCTTACTTGGTGCTTGTGTACAAACCCTGGCGATGTGGCCGTCATTACCACATCTGTGACATTTGTATGCTTTGTTTGGACAGTCTTTTGCTTTATGTCCCACTTTATTGCATGAGTAGCATTTATTTTGCGTGTCTACTTGGTCTCTATGGAACAATCTGGCATTAAAACCATTGATTTTTGTGAACCTTGGTAAACTATCGCTAAATGGTTCGACTATTGCAGCACGATCTCCATTAACAAAGCGGGAAAGTTTTCCATTAATACGGAACTTCACGTACTGAATATCGCCAATAACTTTACAACCCAATTGTTTAAGACACACTGATATTTCATTATTGTGCACTGAAATTGGCACATCCTTTATAAGGATACGTATGCCATTGTTAGTCGAAGTTGGAAGATATGGATTTTTGTCGTATACAGTTATGTTTTTTCCGTTGAGGTTTAAGCCGGCCGAAATAATTTTAACTCGATCTCCATGATTATCTATATAAATTCTCCACAGATTTCTTACTTTTTGTATACCAATTAGGTTATCACTGTCGATAATACCACATAATGCGAAGTAAATAATTTCCTCAGTTAGGTATTTATCGTTTTTGCTGCGAACGTCGTCATCCTTAAAAAAGATTGGCTTCACACTTGATAGATTTTGATTCTTTTGTTTTGATGTTACGTAATCTTCCGTGCTTTCTGTCACAGCCTCAATAGATTCAGTGACGTCATCGGGAACCAGAGTTTGTTAATCGATCTAAATAGTACTTAACCGGCTGTTGTACACATTTCATAATAGCAGATAGAAAAAATTATATTAGCTTATCACTCTTTTAAAAACAAAGGTGGTGGAGGTTTTTTTTTTCTGTTGTGGCTAGAGAGGTCCGGTAGTGGATGCTATCTTCGCAATGACAAAGTTGAGGTAAAGCCTGTTTTACACTAGGTGAATTTCTTCGCGCGGCGCAAAATTTTTTGAGCACGCATGCGCCGTTAAAATTTGTCAAATGGATGATTCCCTGCATCGTCGTGGCGCTTCGCGACGAAAAAGTGACTTTGACCAGTTTCTACTCTCACTGCGAGCCGTGGCGAAAAAACCCACTGTCCACTCAAATCAACAGAAATTTTTACGCCATTGATATTTACGGCAGCCATTTCCATGTGTGGTCAACAGCGGGAAAGATCGCGTGATATATTGCATTCTAGTGTAAATCGGTGACGCGATCTCGCGATTTTTTTCGAGCCAAAAAATTTCGCGTCATGTGAAAAAGTTCGCCAGTGTAAAACAGGCTTTAGGGTCGTCCTCTCTAGGGACGCTAACCATTGTGGATATAGCCACCACACTACTGGAACTCTAGCCACAGCGTTTTTTAATCCGGTAGCCAAAAGAAAAAAATGGGGAGGGAGGAGGATTTTTTTTATTCCGGTAATCAGAGTAAAACAAAAGAAAGACTATTTTAATCAAGAACTGCAGTGTTTATTTCAACAAGTACAGTACACAAATTTGAACATTTAAACAAGTTTGCATTAACGAAGCACTGTAGATCATCTTTATACTGAGTGACCTTTAACTTAAAATTTTTTTTTTAAATTGCCATTTTGCCACATCAAAATTTTTTAGTTTTCTGAGGCGGAGGGAGTATTGTTTCTATCTGCCATAAGCCGATACCTCCCGTAAAATGGCCTCTGATTCAACTGCTATCTAACAGTGCATTTTGTATTAGCAGACACCTCCCTTAGGCGCCTGCAGACACTTTATAGCTTAATTTTGATTTTTTGCATGATGATTTACCTTCCATAGGTGCCATCCCAAAAAATTTGATTTTTGAAGAATATACAAATTTCTATACAAAATACTTGTACAGTATGGCTCAGAAACGTATTACTGAACAATATGATCATAAAAATTAACACAGGTCCCATAAAAAAAAATATTAGTTTATCACCCTACCAAAGCATGAAAACTGATGAGGGCAGGCCTTTTTTTTATACAAGACCCACCAATTCTTTAATGATCTTGAGGTAGGCCCGATTGCCATCATTATTTTAGACCCTCGCATATATAATGCCCATATGAACAAAATAGTGCACACCAGCTTACAGCAAACACCAGTTTTTGTGTACATAGTTGTGAGTGTGAAAAAAATCGCTTGAGAATCGTTCATATTAATTTATTTTAAGAAAATCCAAACCATTTCAAGTGAATATTACAGAAAAAAACGACTGTTTGAACTAGTTAAAAAAAAAGAATAATTGGGATTTCCCAAAATTGATGCTTGTGGGGTGATAAACTAATAATTTTTTTTATGGGGCATTAGGTTGGTGTAAATATAAATTTTGTTGTTTAGAAAATTGAGAATGCCAAGAAATGTTGGATATCTAGGCCTATGTATACATGATTTAAAAAGTTTGATCCTCTATTGACCAAAGCTCTTGTAAATTGTCACCTCCCATAAGCAGATACTTTCGAGAGGTTTGTAATGCACTAATGTTAGATTTTTCTGCATTTATCATGATTTTAATTTTTTTTAAAATTCATTTAGTGATCTCATCAATTCAATTAATGTTTGTGATTAGTCATATTTCTCAGTTTCAATATTAATGAAGAACAAATAACAACTAATTAATAATTAATTTAGCAATCTTCTTAGTTTAATTCTGATTTGAGTCATCATTATTTCTCAGTGCTATAATGAATGACTAATTCTTCCATTGTTGTAATCAATGTGTTGTAATAACTAGTTATCTATGTCTTATATTAGCATAGCCAGGTAATGAACATTGTGTACTAACTAATCAATATCAAACTGTAGGCAAACATCGATTAAGCTCAACTTATTAAATTCTTATTTTCAACACTTTAAATTTATAGACTACAGGAGTATAATAACATTGTTGGTTGGTGTTTTTCTTTGGCCCCTTCCAGATTTGTGTTTGGATAAGGGTGGTAGACTAGACTTAATATTTTTATTATTATGGGATATAAACCCTCTCAATTTTGGACTACTCATATTTTATGTGAAATCCTTGATTCTGTAACTGGCCATTTATTTAAACTCTGTCTTTTGCCTTTTGGTGTAGCACATACTTTACATAAATATGGAATTTAATGTAATGTCAATTTATATTTCACATTTTACATTTTTTCAAGTGTTTTTCAAGTTTTAATTAATTATTTTCTCACATATTTTTTTCATTTCTTTCCATGTTATACCCAACATCAAGTTTTCTCTCCAAATGCAGGATGAAAACTACATCAGGCATAACTCTATAATCATGATTGCTGTGGTATTTGAACTTTGACCTCCTGATTTGAGGGTAAGAATAATAACCACCAACCTATTTGTATTACAAATCATTTCATCTGAAATGTAAAAAGTGAAGTTTGCATGGTAATTTACAGTTTGAATAATCACCTCATGCTACGTGTTTATTTACATCTTTAGGCACTAACCATGTGGCTGTCTTGTGTGTTTATATATTTCTTTAGGTGTTAACCTGATGTGGCTGTCTTCTATACTGCTTATACTGCTTTATGTGCAATCCTAATGTGACTTTCTTATGTTTACTGCTTTAGGTGCTGCTATCATTTAGGTTAATCATGTACCTGAGGAAATTAAATACATTACTTGAAGAATATCATTGAACTTACACATAGTTATTATTACACTTGCCCAACAGGAAGGAGGTTTTCCATGAGAAATCAACCTGGGGCTTCTAAGTGATCATCTCATATTTTGTTAAAAATTGAACTAAATGTACCCTGTGGGGTGTAATGAACAGTTACAGAATTTTAGTTTTTTTGTTCGGAAGTTATGGGACCATGACAAGAATTGATCTGTTGACGCGTCTCTGAGGCCATTCTGGACATCTAAAGACCAAAACTTCCCTGGGGAGCATTCTCCAGATCCCTCTAAAACTTTGACTCTCTACTTCCCCAACCCCCTTTTCCAAAAGTCTGCATTGGCCCCTGAGGGTGGTTTTATCACTCAAATAAGGTGTAAAAGCCCACATACATATCCTATCCCATCCCCAGCTTGCATCAAAAGGTTTTTGTGAGAATGGCCCAACGTGTCAGCATTTAATGCAAGCGGAATACAGTCCATGGTTAGGAAAACTTTGCATGGAGTATTTAGGCCATCGTTTTCTTCGTTTTTCATGCATTTATAGCCAAATATATACCTCATTCCTGATGATGACATAATTGATGTCAAATATTGAATCCGGACACGATGTCATGTCATTGCTTGGAGTGTGTATTATACTTTCTTACTTGAAGTTGATTAGTGAACCTTTCGGGTATTACCTATTACCATTTCCCGTTATTACAAGTCTGACACAATTTTAACCTAGACATGCTTCTCAAACAAGGATATAATGAATTAAATTTGTGCAGCAGCGCCCTTAATACTAATATTGCCAACAAGATCCGCAATTAATAAAACCTTCCTCGGTGTAAATAATAACCTAATGAATCGTAAATCAGTTTGAATGAAGATGATGACCCTGGGGAGTGTTTTTAGGCATAAAGGTTCAGCCGTATTTGACAAAAATTGCCTTAAAATGTAGTTCACAACCTTGGTTTTTTTTCCCTTTAAGCATGTTAACACCCTGATATACATAGAGCAGTTTGTTACTTGAGATATCATTCAGCAGTTTATACACATATTTGTGATGGGAATATGTAAGGTGGTGAAATCTCAAAATATGTTGTGTGTCGTGGGCGTCACAAACACAGAAAACGCGATAAATAACATTTTTTTTTGCTTTTCAAAATGAAAACCAGCTACCATGCCCTCTTGGATATGAGAAGGTGCGCCCTCACCCTGCCCTTGATCTTGGATCCACCTGGGGCAGGTACGTTTTGGTTTTTTTTCCAAAAACGCACCCCGTCTTGAAAAAAACCTGGTGACGGTCCTATGTACGTGTTGTTCGCCATGTATTTAAGATTCTGAAAAGTAGAATCTTATTAACAATGTGATTTTAGTTGCTTTGATTAAAATTTTATAAACCTTTTTTAATACTTTTTTATAACGTGTCACATCCGACAGCGAGTTTTCTCACCACTTACAGGATGAGATCTACGTCATGCTTTCCAAACCAAGTCTCTTTATGAGGCTTGGGGAGTGGCGTTGTTAGGTCGTGTGACAGAACCCAGTGTGCAACCAGGTTCGAACCTGGGACCTTGGGATTGGAAGGCAAGCATGTTGACCACCATGTTATAGCGCCATTCCATTTTATTATCACATTTCACACCAGTGGCCAAATTTATCAATTTAAATTTAACAAGCAAAATGTAATAAATTTTGGAAAATGCTGAAAAGTTTGCAATTCTTGAGGAAATTTAAATCGGAATTAGCCTTCTCAAGCTTTTTAATAGCAGTTTAATACTACATGCTATTCAACCAGTTAAAACAGCATAATTACATAATAGTTATTGGGACATTTTTTTAGTCCTGTACTTGCAACTTACAACCTTGCTTCACACAACTCGAGCAGTGAATTCTGGGTTTCTGACACTTTTTAGTAATTCGTTGGTAACTCACATTGAATGGCTTTACATAGCTTTGCCTGTTACTGAAATGCCGAGATTTTGGCAAGTTGAGTAGTTTTTCTAGTGTTTCACATTTGGCACAATACACCTGTGGGTGACCGTAATTAATGTCTTTTGGATATCATGCACAAGAACGGATGATCCGTGACATAATGATGATCAATAGCTTCATTCCATCAGATGACAAAGCACACCTGAATGAAAATTAAAGACAAACACAATGTAATTATGTAGTGCAAATAACCTAATGTCGAGATGTGAAGCATACTGAAAGGTGTAGTCTGATGATAATTTTTAATGTTTAATTTTTAGATTTTTGGTTGATCGGGCTTGGGCAAGACAAAATATTTTTATGCCTAATTACAGACGCTTATATGGGGTAAGGCATGGCAAAACCACCAAGTTGTTGCAAAATTAGAAAATGGAATTAATATTGCAACCATCTTACACTTGTTAAAGCTTCAAAATGAGGGGTCAGTTATCAAAATCAGACATCTATAACCAAAGTTATGAAACAACATAGACAAAAAATTTCTTTGTATTTGTTTAATTTCCTTTTGTTTATTTGCTTATTTATCAATAACTTCCTGTGCGACAAATTGGTGGTTTTGACATGACTAGTTGGTTTATCATATTTGGAGAGCATACCAAAATTATTCTACTGCAGGTACTGCAGTAAATCTAGTTCTATTATGTCCCACTGCAGTTATACTGTCGTAACTGACTTACTGCAGTGGTTAACATTTAATTATAATCTTGGTTTCAATTTAATAATAATTCTGGTAAATACTTGCGGTATTGGTGCATAAGCTGAAATTTTATGGATAAACTTTCATTCCTGATGATGACATAATTTATTTTGAAATATTGAATCCTGTCATGATGGTGTGTATCTCATTGCTTCGAAGTATGTCTTGGTAATAAATAACAATATTAATGTAGATTTATATAGCGCCATATCTGCAATATGTTCTCATGTTGCTCTCTCCCAAGTCATAGAAATGGTAATAAAACAATAGAAAGGAGTTTGATAGACAAGGACAAGTTTGTTTTGAGCCATGATTGAAATACTACCAGTGTTTCTGTTTCCATCATAGATGTATTATTTTAAGGGCTAGTATGGTGAACATCCACAGAACACATAGCCCCAAAGTGCAGTTCCATGTAACCGCCTACTATTCTGGAATCAAACCAATCAAATCGTTCTAACGCTGTTGATACATTGAAATTGCGCCCCAATGTTTTATTTTCTCTCATAGAAGTTTCAAATTTATCAATATATGAAGGTAAATTTAATCCAAATATAAACATATTGACAACATAAAATATATGTGACATATGTGAATAATTTGTATGACAAAAGAATGTTAAAATACAATAATTAAGTAATAAGTAAAACAGTTTATCATTATTTAACTTAAATGTTTGTGCCAAAGGCTGACAAAATAAAAAATAATAGGCGCCTACATGGGACTGCAATTCTACAGTGTTACGTTTACCATCTAGCCGAAGTTATAGTGATTTAGTTCACTTTTGTGTCCCGGCCCATCAGATCAGTAGTTCTGTTTCAATGAATTGTTTGTTATGTTGTATTTTTGGCAATAGAAGAATAAGAATAAATAATAAATCTATGGTTTCAGTATTTTCGTACTGCAGTACAGGGATGTAATTATGCAGGGCGGAGGTGGGCGGGGCCGCCCACCCTAAAAATGTTCCACCCACCCTAAAACATATTTTAAGGCCTTCCACCCAGCCTAATTTCAACCTGCCACCCACCCTAAGTCCTCTGAAAAAGGTAAAAGTACTGTTTTTAGTCATCATGACACCCACTCTTACATTGTTGCTGGCCCACCCTTGGATTTTTCTAGCTACATCCATGGCAGTATCTGCGGTAGGATATTTTTTTTGTTTGCCTTTACATTTTTTTTATTGTTAACCAATAGTATTGAAGTGGTATCACATGGAAATTTGACATCACACCTTGAATCAGTAAACATGGCAATGTGACATCACACCTTGAATCAGTGAACATACCCTTAACTTGTTTAAATCTAATAATTGCTAAAACTCATTATTGAAGTGAAGATTGAACTTACAAGAGTTCATAAAGGCAAAGATTATTGCAGATCCTAAACCACAAACAGGAAGCATTTTTCTTTAACAAATGTCCACAATGTAAGCAATTAATATAAAGAGACTAAAGAAAATTATAAGTTAACCTTCCTGTTAAATAGAAAAACTCTGGTAATTGTGAGTATGAATAGAACGATTTTGTGGTGTTAAGTGGTTATTAATATAAACATTGTGTTAAGACTGTTTGTGTTTAGGCCTATGTCGGTGTATTGTTTAATAGCCTTGTTTCTTTCAGTTTGTAGAAATGTTTCAATTTTGTGTGCAGTATGTGGCCTAAGTTGAATAAAATTCCTGGAGAATTTACTGACGTGGTTTCGAACAACATTGTAATGTGTATGCCTGTCTTCCCTAAAGTGTGTACAATGGGAACGGATCTGGGGGGGGGGGGGGTGCAACCGGCGTGTGCCCCCTGTAATACTGTCAGAAACGTATGCTTATATTACGTGCGCCGCCTCTAATATGTCCCCTCAATAGAGTAAATGTAAACTGCATGCAACTATAGTTTAAGATAGTCAAAACACATGCAGTATCACATACACATGCAGTATCACATACACATGCAGTATCACATACACATGCAGTATCACATACACATGCAGTATCACATACTATAATTCCAATATTTTATTTTAGGAGAGCAGGGGTTAAACCCATTCTGCCCTCCTCTCTGATGTAAATCTGGTAATCATAAGCCCCTTTCACACAGAAAATACCTCAATTTTACCACAACCATGCTGGCATTATTGCCAGACTAAACCCTTTCACACAGAAGGTAAAATTCTGGTAATATAACAGTTTCCTGTGTGAAAGTGTCAGAGCGAAAGACGTAAAATTGGCAGTCTCAATAATAAAGGTTTCTAACTTTGACATAATAATAATTATTACTCTGTACCAACATTGAAGGGAAAGTACCCTTTCACACTAAAGGCAGCGTTTGCAAACTACTGCAATATTCCCAGTTTACAGTTCTGTGTGGGTTATACTGTAATCTCATAGGCACTATCAATGGTTGATTCCATTTGGTATATTGTTGTGTTCTGTTGTTTGTTGTATTTTTGATGCAGATATTTGTGAGGTCTCACCACAAAATGAGTTGCATCGTAGGTGAGATTAAATTGAGATAATCACCAAAATATGTCTGAAATCAGTTTTTTTTTTTAGAAATTTGTTTTAATCAATTATTAATACTATTGTACCTATCTTTCCTTATAATATACTTTTTACGTCAACTTAATGCAGGAAATTATCTTTCATGCAGATTTTGTGAGATTTATCGTCTTTTAATTTTCAATTGTTAGCGATTTTTGTCAAAACTGTGTTTTCATACAAAAAATTCAAATATTCATATCTTTGAATCCACTTATCCAATGAATGACATTTAAAGTGTAGATTACAGCTTATATTTATGGTCCATTAGACAATTTAAATAACTTGATTTTGGATTTTCCAACCATGAGACTCAAATTGTGGTGAGACCTCACATTTGCCCTGTGTCATGTATAGCAAACTAAAATTGAAATATTAATCAACTTTTTACTTTACTCTATTATTGTGTTCTATCAGATTTATTTAATTAAGTTACAATAGATGTACTGTATATATAAATTGTAATAATTGTATTGATATTATGTAGGACACTATTTCTTCTTAGTTGCTACCTATTTTAATGACATTCTACTGAACATAAAATCAGGGATGAATTATTTTGTTTGTATGAAATTTGATGATAAACACTGGAGATCTGATATCAAATGTTAATTCATTAGTGATTGTTAATTTATGTACACATTGTAATCAGAGTGAAATGTTGATGATGCTATTTTTCAATGTTTTTATTACTGATTTTCTCATAAAGTGGTAAATAATATACAGTAGTGATTAACGAAGCACAATAAAAAAAATTTTAATTAACAGCTATATACATGCAGACTCTCATACACGGCAGCCATTTTAAAATTCTTTTTGAAAGATTTCTCGCATACAAGAAAAATACATTGTTCATGTTCAAGATTTTTTTAATTTTATTTTATTTCATGTCACATCCATCAGCAAGTTTACTCACCACTTACAGGATGAGATCTACGCCATGCTTTCTGAACCAAGCAAGGAGACATTGGGAGTGACGTTCAGTCGTGGGAACCAACCTAGGGTTCAGCCAGGTTCGAACCCAGGACCTCAGGATTGGAAGGCAAGCATGCTAACCACCAAGCTACAGTGACACCCAAATTTAAGATGAATTCTCTTGTTGAAGGTCAGTGAATTTTAAGAAAATGTAACTGATAAAACATGACTTAATTCTGTTTTTTTGTCTATGCTAATACAGAGCATCAAAACATGATTTACAACAGCACGTACACAGAATATTATTTTTTTGACTTTCATATTGAAATTCATTATTGGGTATATGAGCCTGGTGCCAGTGGGAAAAAGTGTCTCAAAGATTTGAGTCAAAAAAGTTTGGAGGTAAAGTATACAGCAAGTTGCTAATCTGTCACTTGAAAGGAAACAGATATTCATTAAATTTAATTATAAAATTACTTATTAATAAAATATTTAACTTGTTAAAGTATTTTTTTTACATGGAAGGTTATAAGACTTCCAACTCGGTTTTTAAATTTTGGCATAATGAAGCGGTATATTTTTTGTAATTTCTATTTTCAATGTTATGACTTTGTTTTCAAAATAAGCAAATTATTTTCAAATCCTATTTGTTTTCACTTTTCAAGTGAACATCTTTTATTCTGCAGTGATTGTGGATTTCTATGTCATGTTTTTTACTTTTCAAATTGACAGCCAATAAATTACGGAAAATGTAAACAAATTGGTTTTCTGCTATAATTTTTGATTATTTGAATTATATATGTCAAGGGTTGAAGCAATCATAGCATACCAAATCTAAGAGGGTGTCATAAGACTTATTAGGCTGAATTATGTAAATTAGATTATTTACATAATTGATTAATTCAATTAAGAGCGCTTCTGGGGATTAATCAATGCGAATTGAATCACATCAACTCAATTATCCTGCCAAATGGGACTTTCATGCTAGCGTATGTGCAGAAATAATTAAAATGGTTTAACAAGGATACTATCCAAGCATTTGGCGAAGCCACCACAGGTCACACAGCCATCACAGGTCATCAGTAATCATGAGGTCAAGAGTTTGAACAAGGAGACTTATGCTAGTTGTTACTTGCGTTCTTCAACATACATTCTAATGTTTGCCATTCTATTAATTACTACCGTAATACTAAACCTTGGTTACTATTCTTTGCTTTTTGGGGATTACTATTTGGGTAGTGGGTTACTATTACTAAGATTAATCTAGACACATGGGATGTAAAAACGACACATCGGATGCAAAAAACAGTAAAATTAGGAAGGAAATTTGAAAATCTGGAGCTCGAGTACCTCCCTTCAGTGGAAATGAGCACCCCCTTCAGAGGAGAAGGGCTAAAATCTGACGAGAAACATCCAAAGACCAGTAAAAATTGGAGGAAAAAGCTTTTTTTTTGCTTGTCAGAATCCAACCCAGGTCGAGCATCCCCCTTCGATAAATCCTGGATATGCCCCTGAGAGGGGTAATAATTAGTGGGTTACTATTAGAAGCTTTACGGTAGCTACAAGGGATTAACCTTATTAGAAAACACTTTTCTGTAGAATCCTATAAAAACATGCATGCTGTACTCAATTTGCTAATTTAAACTTAATTACTGTGTATATACTTAATTTGGAACCTCAGTGTCACACTTAGCCCTTCTTCAGCTTCCTTGGAACAGTTCTAAAAACACATACTTCATTAGCTACTCAACTTTGCATTAATTTCAAATTACTCCTCATTAACCTACAACATAACATGACAATACTCCCATTTTGGCCGGGAGAATTTTTGTTTTAACTGGCTCCTCCCCGGCAGCCAAGTTTCTTTTTCCTGGTTTCTCACTGTTCTCCCCTTTTAGAACTAAAATTGCATATTAATTATTACATGTGTAATAAATACTATAAAAAAATCCTCAATTTGAGGCCAGTCGTGGCAAAACCATCAAGTTGTTACACAGGAAGTTATTGAGAAATAAGTAAATAAACAACAGGAAATATAAACAAATACAAAGGAAATTTGTGTATATTTTTTCAAATAACTTCAGTTACAGATGTCTGATTTTGATGATTGACGCCTCACTTTAAAGCTTGCAAAAGTATAATATGTTTATAATAATAACTCAATTTTCCTACAACTTGGTGGTTTTGCCATGTCACGCCTCATTTGTGTAATCAATTACATTTATACCTCAATTATCTCAGAAATGTTCATAGGAAACCGAGATACTGTACAGTGCTGAGTAGAAAAAAGTTTGGCACTAGGACCAAAATATTTAGTTCCCCAGTGGAGAGAGAATTGTTTACATATACTTATTACAGGATATGCTCAAGGTCAGACTTAATTAGTGTAGCATTGAATAATCTATAAAATAGCAATATAATTAGTATATACTGCATGATTTTTGTCCATTTAAAAAAGTAGTATAATGGCTAGCTTTAGATAAAAACACATTTATTATAAGAAAATGATTTTTTATTAGCACAAAGAATAATGGAGTCAGTAATTATTATTAAAACAGATCATATATCATTGTATAATCAATTACCTTAAGTACTTCAGTAAATGAAATTTGAATAATCCTTTTTTTCCACTCAGGACTATATCTCACCATGTGGATTGTGAGCGAATTTGAAGATTGTTTATACTATGATGCCTGATTTTGAACTACACCCAGTCAGATGTTTCATGCCGTGGTGGAGGACGGAGGGGAGGGGCGTCACCTGGATGAACATATGGTAAGTGGAACCCACCTCTCCCCAACTTTAGCCCATACCACCCTCAGCAACATTTCATCCATTAAGAATCTCCCCGATTTGCGACTTATGACTCCTCTGCCACATTTACATTTGAAAAAGACCAAAACTAATGTACTGTACCTCAAAAATTAAATCTTTCACAGTAGACCTACCATATGTATATAGGGACAGTTGTTCATTTTATAGCCATTTTAATTTATGCTATCGTTCGAAAGGTCAGTAGTTCAATAAAATGCTTTTTAACTCATTTTGAAAATAGCACTGAAAGAAAAATTGCCATATCTACACAAAGTTGGAAATATATTGAAAAAAAGCAGTGTTAAACCGTTTTGAAGCCAGGGGCCGACTAAGAGAGGATGAACCATTTCCTCCTTTATATTTTCAGAAGTGTGTGTGTGTCCCCTCCCCCCCACTAAGTCGACCAAAAGTAGATGAAAGCTAAGAAAAAATGTATGTAACGCTTTTCTGTTGTGTGAAATTTAAAATGGTTACGATATATGAATTACAGATTTCTATATGTGTCTCTGATCATAAACATTGGAAAAGGGTAGAATAGATGGCTAAGCCCTGTGCTAAGGTAAACCTCTGTTTAAACATCAATGTACAGGGGTTTCATTCACCAGACGAGGAGTCCTCTGTTTCCTCGTACACTGGCATTGATTGGTTAAAGCCTCATTCACACTAGACTTATTTCAGTTAAACTAACATACTTTCTCCTGTTATCGTCAAAAGGTAGTTGTGCCCCCTGTTACATTAGGTGCGCAGGGTAAAAAATTCACATTCACCAGAAAAACACAAAACACGGTAAAAATATGGTACTAGGAGAACAAAATGGCGAAATTACCCCCTTTTTTTTTTGCTCGCCAGGAAAAACCTGGTACTGGTATCTTTATGGTAGGCCTATCTATATTGCTGGGTACCCGACGTTTGACAGTGTTTATTTTCA
>JAOTQE010106005.1:0-25593 GCA_025631205.1 Nesometra sesokonis
TACGTTTAACATATTTATCAAATTTGGCATTATATGGTCGTCTTCGTTTTTATGGGCTTGCCCAAATTCGTTCTACCAATATAATATACTTAATATACACAAAAGACATTCTGCTTAATTTTGTTTAAATTGTTCCATCTTGTGAGCAGTTTAAAGTCTCTTGGAATTGTACTATAAACCACAAACACTAATGCATTAATACTGGCATGTCATCTACATATAAATCAACAACAATCAAAACATATGTTATTATTGAACTCATACAAAGTAATTTTTTTTTTCAATATAAATCATATAGTTCTTAGGATGTTCTACAAAATAATATCATTAATGTCGCTTTAATAAAAAAAAATGTCCCAAGAATGAAAACACTAATGTAGCAAAGTGACTTAACCTAAAAAAGAATGGTGGTATTTGACATATGGATCTAGTATTCCGTAGAACGTGAAGCACTTAGGTTAACAGATCTTATTTCCTGTGAGTGGGAGGTACTTAACAGATCAAAATACAAGGGTATCTCAGGATGGCTTTTGTTTCTGCTCTGATTATTATTTGCTAACAATAAATATGGTCCTGTAGTTTAGTAATTTAATAAGGTTACCTTCAAATCTGTATAATTCACCCCAAAGTATTTTTTTTCACTGGTGCAGAAGACAAGTGCTTTTTTTTTTTGTTGCGTCTGGTCTGCAGTCAAATTCACTGGGCGATATTTTCTTATCCATGCAAACTCCAACTTGCCCAAAGTCATTAGAAATTAAAAGAAATAAAATAGGTTTAGAGGATAGGATATACAAAAACAATCTCAGTCATTTGTTCTGCTCATTGTTTAATTTTCCATAGTAACAATAATTAAAGAATGAATTAATTAATGATGCAGTGTTCTCCCAATTGAAAAATTTAAACTTGTAAATTGTCCAAAAAACATGACTTGTCAGACATGGCTTGTGAGTTGGTTTTGGTGCTACCCAAAATACCTGCATTAGTCCTCTATGAGCATTCCTGTATTCTCTGTAATACTAAAAAGTAAAGTAGGGAAAAAAATATAGGAATCAATATTACATCATAATATCAAATTGTAATTTTTACCAGTAAATTTGATGGCTAAAACTATACTCTAAAGCACATTGTGATGCATTTTCTTTAAATTGAAACTGGTTAAATTGTACCAGTAAATGGGGTTCTTGACTGGTCATACATAAATTTCACCGGCCATTGACTGGTGCTTAATTCAATTCTGGACAAGGTCCTTGGTTCTCACCTGTCTTTCTAATGACCTCTGAGAGAGATGTAATTATTCTGGGTGGAGGTGGGCACCTGCCCAAAATATTTTGCACCCAAAGTAAACATTATTTATAGGCCATATACCAAACGTAATTTTAATCTGCCATCAACCTAAGCCAATTGAAAAGGGTAAAAATACTCTTTTAATAACTTCACCACTAATTAAAGTGTTGCTACCCACCCTTGGAATTTTTTAGTAAATCCCTGTTCTGATACTTCTTTACAAAGCTTGGTGCACTTCTCATCATGTAAGTAACAAGAAAGCTAGTGTGTAAACGTGATGCTAACTAAATAAATATGTAAATAATCAATTTTATCACCCATTGACTTGATGAACTTTTTCCCCCAGGTCAAGTATTAAGTAGAGAAAATATTGAAAATGTTATCAAGTTTGCGGCACAAGAGAAATTATTTATAATAGCAGATGAGGTACGTGGAATAAATTAGTATTGTACTGAACATGGTATGATCCGTTATCCTTAAACATGGGTTCATAGCCATCAGAGGGGAAGGAGGGGTAGTCTTAAACCAAGGTATCCCACATTTTTTTCAAAAGATGAGCTAGGTTTTCTAAAGTCAACATAAGTCAGATGTTTACACTGGCCTTCTAGTTTTAGCTTATTTGAAAAGATCATGAGCAAGAAGAGCTTGAACTCCCATTCATTGTTCTCCTGCCTAACAATTGTTACTCAAACAAAAAACTGGAGAATACTGGTTTAAGCAATACACCTTGAGAGCAGTGCAAGCACTACAGGGAGGCTGGGGGAGGGCCTAGAGCCCTCCCATCGGGGACCCCTCCCTCGGCTGTCAGAGAAATTGTGGGTTTCGTCGGTAGATAATTTGCCTTGTAGGATATTGTCAAGGTCCAGCTAAGCAAGCAATATACCCCAGACATCGTAAAATGCACGCAAAATAAGGCAAATAGGTTTTTTTTTAACTTGTCAAATTGAAATCAGGAACATAACCCACCTCAACCTTTCCCTTCCTGTCGGAGGTGCCCACCCTTTCGGGGTGTTGCCCTGCTGTCGGGGAAATCCTGGTGCCCCCACTACATTAGATGACAAGGCTCTAACCCCTTCTTATTCCCTAATAAGCCACCGAGTCTAAAGTGTATCATACTCTCCTAAAAAGGTATAATGCTCTCCCTAAGCAATGAGATACACGTCTCCGTGTCAGTACTCAATATTTCAGCATTAATTATATCATCTCTAGATATAACTATTCTCTCCTGTCATAGTAACCTAATCATACAGGGGTCCCAAATTGTAATTAAACAGATTTCATGGAGATTTTCTTGTCCTACAATGGTTCCTAAAATGTACAAATACCCTAATTTAAAAGATCAGCACCTTGCTTATGAAACAAAAAATTATGACATCATTCGCAGAGCTTCCAAGTTGTAAATCCAGAAATCTTGGAGATTTTGTTGGCCAGCGTTCGTGTAACTGTTTTGGGGTACTATATGGGCATCTAAAAGTGAAATTATATGAATAACAATGACCAATCAAAAGGTGTTACTTTGTAATTGTTATAATAATTGGCAAAAGAGCCTTTATAATACAATTTTGTGCCGATATAAATGAAAAATACTACATATTTTTTGTTTATATTGCTAATTTATCAAAAATCCTGGATAGTCATGAAAAAATCAAATTTCTTGAGAAAATTAGGTATTTCCTGGAGCCTGGGAGATGATATAAAATTCCTGGCGACTCCAGGCTAATCCTGGAAACTTGGAAGCCCTGCTTTCGTCACTGTTAAAATATGCTATTACTGTTCACCAGACACTGCTAAATTTCATAGTGGCTTTTCAGTCGATCAATATTTTGAAATAATTAGGCCAATTTATGCTCTATGAAACTTTCACAAACTTGGAGAGTTTTCCAGAATAAACTTAATTCCAGGAGAAAATTTCATAATTCCAGGAGCCCGCGAGATAAGCCAAAATTCACGGAGACTACAGGACAATCCTGGAGACGAAAAATGATTGTTTAAAAATTCATTTATTGTCTCTATCATCTTCAACAGGTCTACCAAGACAATGTGTATGCCAAGGGATGCGAGTACCACTCATTCAAGAAAGTGCTGACAGAGCTAGGCCCAGATTATGCACACATGGAACTTGCGTCATTCCATTCCACATCAAAGGGATATGTTGGAGAGTAGGTTGAAGGTTTACTATCATTGTTAGCGTAAAATTTGTTTATTTTTAATCTCTTCAGTGTGGTTTATCGCCGTTTTCCCCAGGCCCTTCAATCATCATTGGACGAGTTGAACCGTGGACCATGCATAAATAACAGCACAGGTTCGAGGCCCGCTTGCACCATGGTTCTGGTGGTGGAACAAGTCTTCTTCGATAAGGACTATAAACCATAGGCCCAGTTTACAAAAACGGCTCTTGTGCACTATAAAGAACCCAGTACATCTTTCGAGACAAATACGTGGACAGAAGGATGTTGGTTGTGATGCTTGGAACATCTTCCATGATGCTTAAAATTTTATTTTATGGTGTCAGAATGTTATTAAATGCCTTTAAATGTCTTCGAATTATTTAAACTATCTACATCACACCCCAACTACTGAGTGACTTAGATGTTTACCATGATGCTTGCCAATGATTCTGGGGAAGAACACGGAGTCATGATGTAGCTAAGCCAAAACCTGGCACATGGAATATTCAGATGGGTCAGTGAGTGTAGGTTGGAATGCTAAAATGCATTCTCTAAACATCACTTTGAAGCATCATCTGTAGATGATCGATATACCATGTTTTTACTTTTTGTTTTATTTCATGATGCCTAGAAAAGATGTTGACCTATAACGAGGAACTTAGAACTTTATGTTGTATAGTCAATTTAAATAAAAATTGAATTCAGTCTACTCTACGCAACCTGGTAACATTAGATGTTGTATCTTTGCATGACCAGCTGAAAAAGGACAGTGTACAGTTAAAACTTCGAAGGTTGGAAACCTAAATCATGGATGCTTCACCAGATTGCTATCCCTGGTTAAGCCTTCAATTCAAGTAGGTCATGTTTAGAATCTTGTATGGAGTTATACTTGTCAAAGACATTGTAATAAACTGAAATAAACTTTTGTATCAATTTAGATGTGGTATGAGAGGTGGCTACTGTGAGGCTATTAATCTTGACCCAGATGTCAACCTTCAGTTGTCCAAACTCATATCAGCCAAACTCTGCCCAACAGTACCTGGACAGGTAAGAATAAGTTTAGCTGTACATTATTATTATAATTATCAAGATTCAATATGAATTTAAAGGAGATAAAACATGATAAGACTACTCTTATCTTATATGTTAACCTCCTATTTCTATGTTATGCCTCTCTGTTTGTAATGTGTACATTTTATATATAATTATGTATATTTTTTGGCAATACATTTTGAATAACAAACTCTTATATTTCGATGAGCTCTGGCTCTGTGCCATCTTCCTAAATGAAATTTGTTTTAGATCAATATCTTCTAAAATCTAATAAAATATTGAATGCGGTGTCTAGAAATTAAGAGGCCATTTCTTTTGAGAATGCCGTGAAATGCGAGACTTACGGACGTATACATAAGTTTACAACTTTGGCACTCTATCGACCGGAATTCTTGTAAGCGAACACCTCGCGTAAGCGGACATTTTTCCCGGACCCGAGGGTGTCTGCTTACTGTTCAACTGTACTTACTTTATAGCGGTTAATTTCAGAGCTCCATCTAGCTGGAGCTAAAAAGTAAAGCTATGGCATTTTTTTTACACTTATTTATTCAGTCAGCAGTCTGGTGAATTCATTTATAAATTTAATTATTGAGCATTATTAATTATTCATAGATTCTATTCATTTATAATCCAATTTATTTAATTATTCATACATTTTTTATCCATTTATCAAATTATTAATTCATTGATTTCTTCATTCATAGATAAATTGCTTGTATAAATTTTTAAAATCATTAGTCAAAGAATACTTAAAATACAATAAACTGTTTTAAATTGTTATTTTGGTTTCATTTTTCTTAATCATTAGGCAGCAATGGACTGTGTTGTCAACCCACCTGTTGAGGGAGAGCCATCGTATGAACTGTTTATAAAGGTAAGTACACTATTTGGTTCAATTAATTGGAGTGGTGCTTTAGTTTGAAATTTTCACCTTCCACTCCTGAAAGTCAAACCAAGTCCCACTTGCTTTATTTTGACATGTTGGCCTTCCACATCCAAGGATATTCAACTTGGTCTCACTTAATTGGAGTGCTTCTTTAGTTTGTGACCTTCCACTCCCAAGGGCTGGCCCAGGTTCCACCTGGTTCTTTCTCACGGCTTGTTTGTGCCACTCCCTAAATTACATTAACACGTTGACTGCCAGTGACGAGTATACTCGCCAACCATGTGTTGCTGTGTGCGCCAGTGACGAGTATACTCATCAAAAACAGTGTACCTTTATAACATTTCTCACGACGCGTGCGTACATCGTAAACTTACAGCCTCTTCAGGGGTAATTCAGGGAAGATACACCTACACAATAATGTTGAAATAACTTCTGTTTGTTTGTTGTGTTTTATTGCAGGAAGTTTAAAAGATTTCAAAGTGTGGTGGCACCTTAATTCAGGCGAGTAAACTCGTCACTGATAACAATCGTATTTTCAGTGCAGACGAGTAAATTCGCCACTGGCGTAGGCAAGAACATTTCTTTCCCAGTGCCAATGACGAGTATACTCGTCACCTCATATTTTCCCGCCAAAATATTACACTCTATTTTAATGATATGTGACTAAATAAAACCTTAAAAAACTATATTTGTACATATAAACCTGTTCTGGCACACGGGAATGAAACAGGAAAAGGGGTCTGGCAGTTAACTTGGTTTAGAAAGCACGATATAGGTTTCATTCAGTAAGTGGCGAGGCAGACTGTGAGATGTGATTTTTAACAAAACTCGTAAATGCTGTTCTTGTCACCATGTTTCAATATTGTAAGATGTAAACTTACCTCCCTACAATCATTAAGAAGCTTAGGATTTTACATTAAGCAATTCCTGGTGATTGATTGATTGATTTACTTGGTTGATTGATTTGATTGGCTTGCTATTTACTATAGAAGCATTTTCAAAATACTTTTGATTACTTCCGAAACATTAAACGGTGAAGGTCCAGAGTACTTCCATGAACTGCTCTTGTGGAATGTTCCTTCTCGAAGGCTATGATCTGATGATAAACATCTTCTTGTTGAACCAGGGTCCACCCGTTAGTGGGGTGATAGGTCTTTTGCTGTTGCGGCTCAATATCTTTGAAATTAATTACCTTTCCACATCCGTTCAACCCAGTCTACTGATCTGTTTAAGAATACACTCAAGATGCATCTGACGTCTGTTGCTTTCGAAAACTTGTAGTTTTATTTATTTTTATGCCTGTTTTTTCTTAATTTGTTTAGCTATATGTACCCATTACTCTGTGAGTTATAAACTGGCAGATCCTGCATCTTAAATTTCTGGTGAATGGAGCAGTAGTGTGCCTTGTTTTGTTTTACCTCAAGTTATTTTAGGTTCACTGTTAACATATTTCCATTGTTTTTTTTCACTGATTAATCATCAAGTCATTGTTTATGGTCATTGCAAATCAAATTTCATATCATCTAATTTGCATCTTTCTGTCATACAATAATGTTTTTACAAACATTTATTTCACAACAGGAGAAGAAAGAAGTGCTGTCAAATCTGGCACAGAAAGCTAAGCTAGTTGCTGATAATTTCAACGCCCTTGATGGTGTGAGCTGTAACACAGTGCAAGGGGCAATGTATGCATTCCCCAGGGTTATGCTGCCCCAGAGAGCTATTGACCAGGCTAAGGTTAGTACTGTATATTTACATGCATATAGGGGCTTTCACAATTGTTGTACGACCAGAAGGTAGAAATCTATCACACAATGAAAACGTTTTTAACGAGCTGCAAGCAGATCGTGTAAATTGCCGCAAAACAAATTTTGCCAGCATACAGGTGTATAACAAGAATGAAGCATTTCAGGTAGATATATATCTGAAGCATATCTTATCACAAAAATCTTGTGATGGGCACATGGTGGTGGAAAACACATAAGGCCCATCGTTCAATGGTGTACGGCTGTTGCATAGTTTCAGAAAAGGAACAAATTTGAACGTGCGGAGTATCTTACGATCTATGACAATGACAAAGTATTTTATTTTCCTTGAATAAAAATAATTAGTTACATTTACAATAATATTTTAAATAAAAAACTAAAAAATTTTCATCCACCACTCGTGCATCTACTGACAATGATGTACGTAAAATTTTACTAACGCCTGCACGATTCAGGATTCCATGCATTCACCAAATCCAGCTGCGATTCTCCCGACTCAAAAAATCACACGGACGGAAGCTGCGATACTTCCTGCTCCATGTTCTTGTTGAGCAAAGTAAAGTGGTCTCAGACCCCATTGCTTTTTTGACCTTCTACCACTCTTGCTAATGTAAACTTCTTGTTTGTTTTTCTACAGAAATTAGGTAAACAACCGGATGCATTCTATGCCGAGAGTCTCCTGGAGGATGCTGGTATATGCGTTGTCCCTGGTAGTGGATTCGGACAAGTCGAAGGAACATTCCATTTTAGGTAAGGGTCAAATATATTGATGTATTAAAGGGATATAGATAATGGTGTTCTGAGATGGTGATGGTGGGGTTGGTGGTGTGGTATTAGTAGTGATGTAGGAGATATATGGATGATTGTAGACTTGCCCCATGTCGTTTCTGTATGGTCGTTTTTCGTTATATGTAGCACCGCCAACGACAACAACAATAAGTCATAATTTTTCATCAGAAGCGACTTGTAAAATGCTTCTGAAGCAAGAAAGAAATTACATAGTTTGTCTCTCCATATTTGGGATGTGGGCGGTTTGAAATAAATGTTTACAGTAAGATCGACTAACCAAAATTCTTCCTTTCGAGTGAACAATTTAAAAGCCTAAGCACCAGTTGAGAGACTACCAAGCAACAAATTATACCTGAAAAATATTCTCATAATTGTAATTTTGTCCTATTCACATAAAAAAAAAACTCGTTTTTATTTCTCGTGCAGTTGGAATTGTCCATCACATTGCCTAGGCCTAGGGACTTTCTTTTCTCCATGGGTAGACGAAAGCCTGAAGGCCTTTGCAATGCCAAACTTGATTAGCATGAGAGAGTGATGCAATGGTATCACATAATTGTTTAATTCAGTCAAGCGTGACCATTCCCACCGTGAATTCACGGTGCGAATAGTCACGCATGTATCGTTTTAACAGGCTTTATGGCTAAACTAAAATAAGTGAGTATGGGACGTCAATAGCGTCTTAAAAGGAATCAAGCAATGAAAGTGAATAAACTGTGAGACAGGCTAGGATGATGGCAGAAATGTGATTTGTGTTGGTATTGGTGATGATAATTCCCTATAATAAGGCCTTAAAAATGCTGCTCAGGCACAGAACTTTTGAAAATTCTGGTCATTCAGGATTGTTTTTAGTGGGTACCCAGGGATATAACTAGAAAATTTTAAGGGTGAGTCACCAAAAATGTATGATGGGTGGTATGATGACTAAAAATAGTATTTTTACCTTTTTTAGAGGCTTAGGGTGGGTGGCAGATTGAAATTAGAATGGGTGGAAGGTCTTACAATAGGTTTTAGGGTGGGCGGCCCCGCCTACCTCCGCTCTGCATAATTCCATCCCTGGGTACCTGTTACTGTAGTTTGTTTAATTCAATCTTTTTAAATTTCTATAGTTTATCTTCTGTAATGATTTATGCAATTTTTACAATTTTTGAGATAGTTTTTATGTATTTGTTAAATAATTTTTATTTCTTTTCTATAGGATAACAATATTGCCTCCTGTTTCAAAAATTGCAGAAGTAATGGAGCGGTTCACTGCATTTCACACAAATTTCCTCAATCAGTACAAAGATTAGGACCAAACGTGTGCTACTTAAGATGTGTATATTTCTGGAACAAATCAAGAAAGCTGTTAAAACAGTTAAATCATAGATAAATCATCATTACACAAAAGATAAATACATTGTACAATGAAGGACATGGTCTTATACACCATGTAGTGTAATTCGGACCATAAATTGTTGGTGGACTAATGGGTATGGTGCTCGACAAGGCAGCGGGAGGTCGTAGGTTCGAATCGCGCCGGAGTCATATTATCACATAATTTATATATTACTATATCTGTTGTGAGCTATGCTACATTGTGTTTAAAATTATCTGATGGTTATTTGAATCTGTTCAATCAGGAAGTCTGTCTCTGGTCTAATGGCTATGATGCTTGCCAAGACAGCAGGAGTTTACAGGTTCAAATCCTGTCAAAGGAAATGTTATCACAAGACTATATATTTTTAAGTTATGCTACACAGTGTATCATTCATTCTGTCCTTTAAACCCCGTATTTACCTTTCTTTAATGATGATTTACATATTCTGGAATCTTCATGTGCAGCGAAAAACACCGCTACAACTTAAAACATTCATTCATTTATCTTCAAGTTTATTTTATTTATTTTGTTTCAATTTAATTCATTTATTCATCTTTTTAATAATCTTAAAAGCAAATATATAACTTTTTTAGACAGTATTACAACATTATTTAGTGCAAGATTATCACCAGCATCCATTGTTATTTGCGCACTTATTGTTTAGATACAAATTTTAATGTGTATACAATATCTCATTTCATTAGTGGTTGTAAATTTTGTTTCAAGGCAAATTTAAACAGTAATATAAAATTAATTAGTACAAAATTAAGACCAATATCCAATGTTACATTAGAAGTCTATTGCTTAATTAAAATTCCATTGAATATTCAGGACACCATTTAGAAGCTAGTAGTTGAAAATATATAGCAAGACACAATATTACCTTGTATGCCTGTTGTGTGCTTTGTCAACAGAGATGTTGAATTGTGGAGAATCGTCTGTTTCATTCCTACTCCATGTGCAAATATGTTTTCTTAATCATGACCATTTGTTTTAGTTACCATCACAAGTGCTATTATTTGTGTGTAAACACAACCTCCTCTCGCAGTGGCTTGAATAATTAGATTATTCTCTAAGACAATCCAATATTTAAAAACCACAGATACAATATGATGCATAATTCATTGTTTACAGTAGCTCAGGAATTGGTCATGTATTTAAAAGTATGTATATTGTGAAATTCCTATACCTATTACTAGTAACACAGGTAAATAGCGCAACAACCATTCAAGTGATCATAATAAAAAAAAAAATAAAGGAACTTTAAATTTGAAAGACGCCAAGAAAATTAAATCAGTGAAAAAACAATAGAGCTGCATAGTGCAGTGAATGGCTCATTATTGCAAACCAGAATCATTGTGTAAAGCTGTGTAGTACATTGAATGGTTCAACAATCACAAAATGAACATTGAATCAATGGTGAAGTATAGTACTGTGTGTAGTACATTGGATGGTTCAACAATTGCAAAATGAACGTAGAATCAATGGTAAAGTATAGAGCTGTGTAATAAATTGAATGGTTTAAGTCGCAAAATGAACATAGTGCTGTGTAGTACATGAATGGTTCAACAATTGCAAAATGAACATTGAGCCAATTGTAAAGAATAGAGCTGTGTACAGGTATTACAGAAAATGTTTCAACGATCACAAATTGCACATTTATCCAATGGCATATAGTACAGAGAATGACTCAATAATAATAATAACAAGAAAATTTCAAGTAAATGGTAATAAAGGATATGCACCAAAACATATGCTAATTTCGTATTTGATCTGGTGTAGGCTTAAATCATAATTTTCTTTGAAGATGTTAATGGTTTGATACTTTAAGCATGTTTTTATTTGTCCAACCCAGGTGTATAAATGGGTACCAGTGTCGTATAAGGAGGATAAGTTAACAAACTTGTGTGGGAAGAATTAAGTTTTAAGGTGCATTATTATATTTTTAAGAGTTAACACGATAAAGATTAGACTGCAGGTTTCAGACCAAGTTTGACTCTTACCATTTCATTATACAAAAGTGTATCTTTTTTGGTCTCTTGTCCTTCAGACCGATTGGACTTTTCAACTTGTATTATATTTAGTTGTTGTGTATAACATGTACCACATTCATCATGTATACTGTATAGTATATATTACATTCAATGATTTTAACTGCAGGTTTCAGTACCTATTAGTTTTATAGTATAGAATTGTATCTTGCTACTGTATATGAAAAAGTTTTTTCTTTCTCCCGTCCTTGAAATCTGCACTTTTTTAGTTGCTGTGTAATACTACTGTAATACAGTATTTATGTACAAAATTGTTTTATTGTACCAGAAACAATATTAAGAGATAACAGCCAGCATACAATCCACAGGAAAAAGAGGCGCGAGCAAGTGGCGCGTGCCCCCTATTATCGCCAAAACGTAGCGTGCCCCCCCCCCCCCATATTAGGTGCGTCAGGTCAAAAACTTACAAGAAACACCATAAATACCGCCAAAACGGGGGTACGGGGGCACCGAAAAGGGGAAGTAATGAAAACCAAGGCCACCCCCTTCCCCCTTTCGGGGGGGGGGGAGGGGTTCATAGTTCTCATCTTATAAGTGGTGAGTAACCTGCGTGGTGATCAAAATTATGTTTTCAGAAGGTTCATCCCAATCTGTCAATCATTGATGTCCCAGATGTAATTTGGTTGAAGACCCAGAGCCTGTCTGTCACATTTATTCAGTAAATGCTATACAAATATTTGATAAAATGAAAAATACAGTCAAACTTGCCTGAGTTTGAATCAAAAAGCATTGAAAAAAATGTGTTTTGGGAAAGTTTGACTGTAAGTGCAGATTTTATCTTTGTCACTAAACTTAAAGATGAATTGCAGTAGAATATTCAAGTCGTTTTTAATTATTGTCATTGTAAAAATATACTTACACTTAAAGTGATTTATTTTCTTGTATTAAATGATCTGTATGAAATAAAGTAGAGGATTTAACCTCTAAAGATAGAAAATGTCGTATAAAATGTTCGTTGTCTCTCTTAAACAATAATGCGAGGTCTCTTTGTTGAAAAATAGCAAGAAATATTTTTTTACAAAAAAAGCACTGCACAAAACTTCATAAACTTCATCCTATTTAATTAATCTTGGTACTGTATGTCTGTGGTTGTGGCCTAATTTTTCGTTAGTGCTAGCAACAAAGAATGCTATCTACTGTGTCATTTAATACTCTGAATTCTTTGAGTCACAAAATCTATTACAGTGGTGCCACTAAATCTGGCCCCCTGATGCCTCTTTCAAGACTCTATTTATTGGTATACTGCTCTGCACTATTTATTGGTATACTGCTCTGCACGTCCTATGTTGTGGACAACGAAAGAAATGCTGTTTGACTGTAAAGATAATGTAGTGACATCATTGATGATGATGATGTCATAATTTATGTCAAAATATTGAATCACGACAATGATGTGTATCTCATTACTTGGAGTAATTATTATACTGCAACAGCAATACCACAGTGTTTTGAACATTTCTGGATACATGCATTACAGTATAGTATATGTTTAGATTTTTTATTACCGACTTGACTTGAGGTAGGAGATAAAAATCACAACTAGAAGTCAAATATGCTGATTTAAGGTTGTATTGTTGAGTTTCTACACACTAAGCACAAGGTTTTTTTTTTTTGGCTGATACTTGAAAGAAAAAATAATCCAGAGTTGTCATTGCAAATTTACTACTACAGTATTATACCTTCCAACTTTTTTGGTCCCAATGCGCGAGACAAACCCCACCACCACTATCTGGGCCACATCATCTCCCATTTCGATCTGACAAGCAAAAAAATAAAAATAAAAAAAACCTCATCTGGCCATTTTTGGCTCGTTTCTGCCAAAAATTTTTTTGGGGCGATTTTTACCGTATTTTGCTATATATTGTGTCGTGCGTGAGAAAAAATAATGAAATGAATGTTTATGTGTAAGAATTCTGCTAATGCGTGAGATCAATTAGCTTATGCGTGAGACGTCAAAAATAGGCTCCAATGCGTGAGACTCGCGCATAATGCGTGAGAGTTGGCAGGTATACAGTATTACCTTCTAATCCAAGATTTTAACAGATTAGATATCTCCAAAACCCACTTACGTCAGCTTCTAAAAATTTACACTCAAGACCATCATTGAAAATTGTATTTTATTAGTTTTTTTTTCTCGGGAAGTCTTAGAATATTTGTCTTCAACATTTTGCTATCAATTCCTCGCCTGCTGAGGAGAAACCACCTTGATTCAATAAAACTCATGGTTATCTGGAAGAAGGGTGTCTGTATGACAATAGTGCCAGATGACATTTGATTGATGTATGTCACTGGTTCAGCACATACTCATGACAACTGATAGGCGATGGAATGTCGAACATGTGTTCAGTAGCGGCGCCAGGAATTCCCCGACAGCAGGGCAAAGCCCCTGGGAGGGGGGCACGGGTCCCCGACGAGTTAAATTTTGAGGTGGGCGTGTCCCCGATTTCCAGTCTGACGACCAAAAAAAAAGGTCCCCCCCAGCCCCCCACTGCATGTGTTTTGGAGGCCGTTTTTATTTTTAACCATTGTACTACTCCGGTAATGACCTTCAAAACTGGTCAGTAAATTAACAACTTTATGCCATTTAAATGTCTAAAGTTGGAAACAGTTTGACCACAGAATAATGGAGCAATGCAACAAAGTACGGCCCATTTGTTGTGCCCATCCAATATGCGTGTAACCTAACAAAAATGAGGTGTCTTTAGTGTGTAGAAACTTAACAATGTAAGACATATTCAGGGATATACACAGGGGGATTCAGCAAAGGGAGATGTACTAATACCAGTTCAGGATAGGAGAGGGGACGCAAATTTACTTTGCTGATTTTAGGGTAGGAGCACACTGGATACACCCCACCCCAAATCTGCCCAAGATGTCTGATTATTAGGCCTAAAAACAAATTGTTGCCAAGATTTAAAAAATCATAGTTGGCCTTTTTTTTTTTAGTTTTCACATTTTTTTACTTTTTTTGGCTAAATACATTTGTTGTAAGAATGGACGATGGTGATGACATCAACAAAGTTTTTTAAGCCTTATAATTAACTAAGCATAACCCTGAAATTTCGATTTCCGCCTATCAGTGTACAGGGGCGTATTTATCGTCAAAACGTAGTTGTGGCACCCTCCCCCACAATATTAGGTGCGGCGGGTCAAAAATTCACCATAAAAAGCCCAAAATATGGGCAAAATCCGGTACCAGGGCACCAAAATGGGAAAACGCCTTTTTTCTTTCCTTTTCTCGTCAAGAAAAAATTGGCAACCACGCCCACCCAGAGCTTGAAAAGTGTGCCCCTGGTGTATACTGTATATTGATGAAAATATTTTTGGGGTGTGTATTCCAATATCTCCACCACACCATGTAGTGGATAGTTTATTAGCAGAGAGAATAATAACACGCAAAATCAACTATTGGTAAAGGTAGAAACTACATATTTATTAATAATAAATAACATTACCTGCTTCCAGTAATGAAATCATAAACATAACATATTTAAGGATCAAGTAAAAAATTATCCTTCTGTAGTTACTGCAGTAATTCAGTTGCAAAGGTAGATCAGTAGATGAAAAAATTACTAAAACAATATGTTGAGATATGACCTTGTGTGTTAATGGAGACGGTCAAGAAAACAATGAGACTGGATTACTGCAGTAAACTTAATAGAAATATATTACTGCAGTAACTCCAGGAGACTTAATAGAAATAGATTACTGCAGTAACTGCAGTAGAATAATTTTAATATGATCCCTTATTAGAATAAAGTACTTCAGAACTTCAGATAGTACAATAATAGAACAAATTAAGAATAGATAATTAGATATTTTACAGCATAAAGAATATTGCGGTTTGTATTTTAAATATATCATTCTTTCTAACTACGGTATTAATACAAATAACATACTGTAGTAAATTACAGTTTTTGCCAAAGCTGGGCTATAACAAAAAAATCAAAAACATTCTAAATTGTTACTTAGTTGAAATATATATATTAGGGATGTTAAAAGATGATGTTGATAGAAACTTAAAGTACTTATAAATGGAAAGAACATTATATAAAAATTACTATTATTTAAAAAATATATTTTCATTATTATTTCAAATCATGACCAATGGATTAATACATTACAAAAAAAAAATTACACCGAAGTAGACAAAATAAACAGAATTATCATACATCAATTTTACAACTAGTAAATATCAATGGTATGGTTTTATCCCTGTTAAGTATCCTTTAACGTGTAGTTCTGAAGCATCTGAACTTATGAGCCTCTTTAATATTTGCATAAATATACATCGTTCATCCTCATGATGAACATGCATTCACACCATTTTAACTTTATAAAGTTGTAATTAGTTACTTTTTAAATTAGTTTGGGTCTTTCAGAGGTCCCAAGTTGTAAAAACAGAATCCCTGGAGATTTGCATGTGGTCGTCTATACACCCTTGTAAAGTGTAAATTTCATAAAATGTGTGTAAGACACCCTTGTTTAAACACATTGCTTGTTATGAAACAGAAGTTTCTGATTTTGTCACTTTTAATGTATTTCCTTATTTTCAACCAATATTTTGAAAAAAATAGGCCAAATATATGGTCTAATTGTGAAATTTTTTCAAAACCTGGAGAATGTCCAGGAGAAAACTAAATTCCGGGAGAAAATTTGATAATTCCGGGAGCAGAGAGAAGATCCAAAATTCCTGGAGACTCCAGGACAATCCTGGAACTTGGCAGCTCTGGTCTTTCATGACTACAGACTATCTGTAGCATACACTGGACAGGTTTCAGGGTTTCACTTTGGGGGTCGTCAGAATCTAAACAGACAACAAGTTAAAAGTAGAGTTGACCTTCTCATCTGCACACACCTGGGTCTGGAAAGTGTTTGTAATGGTTAAAAATTTATAAAATAACACAAAATACTAAGGTCTCAAAACAAGCTAATAGGAAAAAAAAATCGGAAGGAACTAAATAGGTAAATATGATTGACAACAGAAACAGAGGGTGATTCACGAATAGACAATGGTAAAACGTTCCATAACTTAGATGCAGCAACCTTGAAGGATCTTTCCCCTGACTTTAACTTCCAAGGTGGGCAGAAAAGAAGCGTTTGGTCCGATGTTGACCTCAGAGTACAAGTACATGTTGATGAACGAAACTGAAGGTGGTCAGAAATACATTTAGGAGATAAATTATGGATGGACTTAAATACAAATAAAAACATCTTAAAAATAATACATTGCTTAACAGATAACTAATGTAGATTTCTAAGCAAAGGAAAATGCAAAAAAAAAATTATCATTGATATCAGATGATTACATATTAAGCCATAATTTTAATGATGTACTTGCTGAATAATATTTGTAAAATAGTACATTTGAAACTAGGTTTGTAAATGAGAAAGTCAACTGGACATGGTTTGGATTTGGGAAGCAAAAATAAGAGGTTCCCAGTTCCCAACCTTCTTCCTGGCAGCTGCCCAATTAGAGCTGGCATTTCATTTCATTTATTCATTTCATAAAATAAAAACTGAAAATCAACAATACAGTACATAACAATAAAAAGAAAACAAGACACCTCAAAAGTAAACTAAATCACCGTCTATTGAGGGCTAGTAGGGATGGTCTTTTACCATTTTAGGTGTTTACCACAAACCCTGTAATACCCCCTGAATCCACCACTGTTGGAAATGGAGTAATTGTTCTAATTACAATTCTTAAATGTGGATAAGTAATTATAACCCTATATACTTATAATGTCATAGTAGAACAATACTCATCCTGTATAAAACAAAAGACACTAACCCTAATTAAAGCATTGTGATCCACTAGAAAAATATTTTTAATTGAAAACTACTTTATTAAATAGATGCAATAAATAGAATAAAATATTAAAATTATATCAATAAATTTACACAAAATGTTAGGTTTTCAAGCAAAATATAACAAATTAAAGGTTGCCAGTTGACTTTGTGGTCCACTAGAACATATTTTTACTTTAAAAACTACTTTATAAAACAGATGCAATAAGTGAAATATACACAAATATAAATTAAACCGATACAATTAAACAAAATTTTAGGTTCCATGCACATAAAACAGATTAAAGGCTGTCAGTTGTCTTTATGGTCCAATTGTTTTTACACAAATAAATTGATTTAATTAACCTAATGTAAAAACACATAAATGAACCAATAACAGTTGAAAAAATCCCATGTACTTGTCAATAATTTTGTAGTATCAAATATACATTATTAATAATTAATAAATATATACGTATATTATATAATACAAATTATAAAATACTAAATGTTAATTACAGACAATTCTGGTTTTTACCAAAATTTTACACACCCTCGAAAACCTTTAAAATTGGTCAATATATAAAATAATTTAAAGCAAAAAATCAACAATAAAGATGTCATTTTTACAACTCTAAATTTTAGGAAATCTGAAACTACCTTCTTATCACCTTATTCATCTACACATCATTTAAGATAATGTAAAATTTAAACATTTTATAGCAAAAAAAAAAAAAACAAGTTACACTATTATTTTTTTTACATATGTACCACAATTTGTAAAGTCCCTAACATGCTGGTACATGATAAAATGCATTTCAAATCACTTTTATTGTATTATAGATATATTGTAAAAAAACAAAAACAAAACCCCAAAAATTGACATTATTTTGAAAATAACCCACGTCGTCAAATTAAAAAAATTGAGAATAGAATGTTTACAATAAAGAATGATCAAACAAAATGTAAAATCCTTCCAGCCTTTTCGATAGTTTTGGCTATTTTTAGTATACAATGTTGCAACATTTGGTGTAAATACTTTTTTAAATACACTAATCTCTAGTGTCATTGTCATAACTTCTATAATTTCAAAATTACAATACATGTTTAAGAGAACATGATGTACTTGGGTATAATTAAAACATTTCAACATAAAACATTGGATAACAGTATTAGAAATTAATCAAAGGTTAAATAAAATTAAGTTATTTAATATATGTCAGTCGCTCTTTATATATCTTTACAAAATAATACTTTTTATCTATTTTATTATTTTTAATGTACTACAGTTAAACTTACCTAAGTAAACTTTGCCTAAGTCGAATTATTTCTAAATCAAATTTTGATATAGAGATTGATACATTTTCCATTAATTTACTATCATTAAGTCACATTTTTCTAAGTTGAATTTGTTTTCAACGCCACTTTGAATTGACTTAGGCAAGTTTAACTGTATGTAAACAGGGAGGTTTATGCATCCCTCATATAAACATGATTTTTTTTCTTCTACAATCTTTAATTTGTATAAAAATGGTTATGATTCAAATCACTATGTACATTTAAAAATTAACAATAAGGATACTGAAAAGAAACCGACCAACACTAGGGATTTTCGATACTCGTTCCTGGATTTTACCAAACAGCTACCAAAACTAAAGATTACATTGTAAAATCAATTCTACATATTCTTTCTGGGGATTTACCAAACACTTCAAAGCACAAGAGATTACAGTAAACAACCTACTCTCGAAAAACTAACTTCCCTTTGGACCGATCAATGTTCGGACCAACCACAGGTTTAATAATCCACCATTCAGACCCAGTGGCGGACACAGGGGTGTTGCCCTAGTTGCCCGGGCAATACCTTTAATTTCATAGTTTTCTTGTAATAACATACAAAATCCGAAAGTAATAATGGTTCTACTAAATGTCTATTTCATCGTATATCAATATTAAAATTTCTGGACTGGCAGGGAATAATTTGTATGCGCATATTACTCACTGAACCCCATTGGGGGACACAGGTCGCCCCAACTATAGGATTTTAACTCTGGGCAACCCCCATAAATTTATTCTGCCACTGCCCCTTAGAACTCTAACATTCTTTAGGCCCAATGCATACTTGATGAATTTTGCTCGACCAAATACCTCGCATGGCATCATTTTTGTAGTATGTAAATTTTTTAGTTACCAAATTGCCACGCATAAATTGATACAGCAGTACAACATCTAAGAATCTAGTATTAAAATAACACAAGCTTATTTAGACTACAATTCGCACAAAAGCACCCATTATTCTATGAAGAGGCACCCAATTTTTAAAAATTTATGTCACATCCACCAGCAAATTTTTGCTCCACTTACAGAAGAAGAAATGCTTTTTAAACCAATTTTCATTATGAGGTTTAGGGAGTGGCATTGTGGAACCTGTGTTCAGGCAGGTTCGAACCTAAGACCTCAAGATTGGGAGGCTAGCGTTAACCATTAATTAACAGCGCCACTCCCAATAAGAACAAACCCTCTTGCAGAGGTTAGAAAGATATCAAATTTACATAAAAAATGACAACAATGTAGAATAATGGAAAAGGAAAAACAAATTTATATGGATTAAGGCTTTTAAAATTAAGATTTTTAATATGAAAAAGTGAACAAAATAATAATAATTATCTAGTTTATTATTTTTAATATATTATATAACCATGAATTTTTTCTTTACTAAAAATTTAGATTTACTTTATAATGTATAAAAATGATTTAAAACATTACTGTATGTACATTTAAAAATGTATCCTTAAGATAATTGTTTTAAGCACACTTGGCTTAAAACTGAGTGTAGTATATGGACACACTGAACCAATGTACTTCACCCACTCATTTAATACATAGTATTTTTTTCATAACATAAAATATTGATTATAGAAAATAATGATGATTCTATTTACACTTTTACCAATTTAATTACTACTAAGAAAGTATAATGCATACTCCAAGCAATGAGAAACATGCCATCGTGACAGGATTCAATATTTTGACATAAATTATGTCATCATCAGGAATTTATGTCGAAATATTGAATCCTGTCAAGATGGCATGTATCTCATTGCTTGGAGTATGCATTATACTTTCTTACTTGAAATTGATTAGTGGACCTTTGGACTACTAATAGTAGTTTTACTATTATTAATATTCTTAAATATACTGTATATACAGTGAAACCTTCATTTTACATACCATAATTTTACATTTTCTGGGTTTTACATATGCATAAACTGACCGATCACCAGTTTTAGGAAAATTAATCATTAAAAAATTATTTTGATAAAAAATATTTGGCAGAAAAATGATGTATATTTCCAATAACCAAACATAAAAAAATATGTTTTAAATTCAAGTCATTTAAAACCATTTTAAAACAATCAAAAGACAAAAGATTGATTTTTCTCTAGGCCTAGGCTTACAATTATGAACATTGAATAAACAAAACTATAGAGAGGCCAATCCAGAAAAACATGTCATTTGTTTATCACGATAAACCTAACATCTTAAAAGCATTTTGTTGTCAATTTCTATTGTGGACTTTATTAAAACACAACTGAAAATAAATACAGTATGAATATAAAACACAAATTAGGTTCCATTGGCACCGAATCAGACCAACTTTGTTGGCTAGCTCTAATACTTTTTTTTCTGCTGGCAAAACACTACGTTAGCCCCTAGCTAGGCCTATATTTTACACAACCTGGGTTTGACAGATCCCATGAATTACGTACAGTTGAACCTTCATGTGAGGACACCTCTCGTAAGTGGATACCTCCCAAAACAGACACCGAATCAGACCAACTTTGGTGCCTAGCTCCATGCTTTGTTCTGCAGGAAAAACACTATTTTGTAGCCCCTAGCTAGGCCTTTTACACAACCTGGGTTTGACAGATCCCATGAATTATGTACAGTTGAACCTTCCTGTGCGGACACCTCTCGTAAGTGGACACCTCCAATAACAGACACTCATTCAAAAGCTCATTGGTGTCGTGACAAAATGAGTTGTGTTGTACGCCACTGTTCATTTTGAGATATTCACAAAAATAGGCAGAAATTCATAAATTTTTAAAAATGAGATTTCTGTTGTTTTGTTAAGTTTATTACTTAAATTTTATGATCACGATTATGTTTATTTACAATCACATGTCTTTGAACTACATTTGTAAAGCCTATTTTTGAAAATCAATTGAAAACAGGAAGGAAGTCAACTTTTAGATATCTTTAATCTTTTAGTTATCTTTGGCGCAGCGGTGGCATTTCCCGCTTCCAATTACGAGTCACAAGACTTTTATATTTGTGTACCCTAGTTACTGTTGAGTAATTTACAAACATATTTACAAGTTATTATTTGGTTAAAAGAGATTTTAGAAGTATCAAAGGCAAAACGTTTTTGAGGTAAATGTTTAGTGCTGTTTTTGAGTTATGTGAGGTAATTTAAAACCGAGGAAATTTGAAACAGACTGTAATTTATAGTTCATCATAGCCTAGTAGTGGGTGAATCACAAACTAAACATCTATAAATACAGTTAACCTTGCCTAAGTCGAGTTTGTCAAATTATTTCTAAGTCAAATTTATTCTATGTCAAATTTATTTTTCATCCCCAATGGGGAGGTCAAAGGCAAAGGTCCCCCGACTGCGGAGCTGTAGCCACCCAGCTCCCGTAGCGCCGCCACTGGCGAGCACATGCACCTACAGTCATATTTTTAAATCTTTTCAGAATTCAAATTATATCTTAAATGTTTTTGTTGGCATGGAATGTAGAGTATCTCTTTGATTTCATTAAAACATATACAAGGAATGTAAAATGGGTTGATTCATTTTAGGAGGGTGGGGGAGATTTGGGGATGGGATCAAGACGCCATGTCTAAGGTCGGGTACTTACTGTGTCATGCGATGGATGCACGACTAAATCATCGCTCCCCGTGTGTGTGGTTTCCCGACGTGATGATAGTCTTCTACTCGTCAACTGACAGTTTTTTTTAGTGATTCAACAGGAAAATCACTAAAAAAAGAACATCGACTGAGGAGTAGAAGGCCGTCATCGCATTTGGAAACCATACAAACAGGGAGCGACGGTTTAGTCGTGCGATCGTTTTACAACCATCGCACGACACAGTGAGTGCCCGGTTTAAGTAGGCTTATATTAAAGACCATATGAAAAAAATTTTTAAATTGTTTATATTAATTTTAAAACATTCTTTACCTTTAACTCAGTTACCACATGTTTTTTCTTTTAAATTATATAAAAACATTGTATTAATAGGCAGTTTACGCAAGAGGGCGGGAAGCGACAGGATGATGTTCTTTGTTCAATGAAGCGTAAAAACATAAGCACTTCTTACGCATTGCAGAGGACTAGACTTACATTTTACCCTTAACTATAAAAATATATTATTCTATTATACTGTAAGCTTTACTTTTGTTTTAAAAAGCTTATAAAATATTAAAATGATACATAATTTTTCAAAAATTCCACTTTTTAAATTACAATATTAAGAATAATAAATATTTTGATTTTTAAAGTAGACGGGCAAAATCCAGTTTTGTTTTTGTTCTAAAAACAAGACGGGAGGACAAAGCATGTCCAGTGTGGAAATTGGCGTGGCTTAGTCTAAATGCTGCTGACCATGGCGTTCCCATTTAAACTCCTGATTAAAAATAAAAACAAATGGCATTAATGATTAAAATTACCAAAAGGTCAAATTAATGGGTGTCTTATGACGTTACCGTTTTCATGGTTCGCACACGATTAGCGTGTGTAGTTACAAATAATCTTTTTCCATTATTTTGCACAGGTGCATTGGCGTCATCTAATGTTGAAAAACACCAGAAGCTCAATCTTTTGTATTTTTACATTTTTTGCCCATTATTGGCAATACTATTCAAACAATAGTTTAAAGTTGATTGTTAAAAGTGTTTAAAATTATGATTAAAACAAATTAATTCCTTAAGAGGTGTAGGCCCTACTTATATTACATAATAATATTATTCATAACATGTTTATAAAAATTTCTTAAAATCCTAATACCATATGGTCTATAATTTTCAAATGTAGATAAAGCTTGCATGTGGTTATTTAGCTTAAACCTGAAATCAAATTAAATTAGATTTTGCTAAATGGAGGACAAGAGATTCGAACTAGGTTCTGTGTCCTAGTACACATCACATCTACACCATTTTATCATCATTGGTCAAATAGAAAAAAATAACTGTCGTGTTATGTCACAGGGGCAGATGGAGCTTGGTTGAAGGAGGGTTGGTAACTTATGTAGGCCGGAGGCGGTGTTTCAATTGGGTTTTTGTACGTATCTGGTGACTCCATGACAATGTCATATGATGGGGGAAGGTCTGTAATTGGGGGTGCTGTAGGCTCGACGATCTGGCTTCCATTAACCGTTGGTTCAAGAGGAATAGCAGGTGCAGGTGTATTTTGAGTAGTTGCTGGTTGACTCGTCTTTTTACCACCACACAAGCACGCGTATAACCAGTACAGTCCAACGAAAGAACCTATGGTAATGCCAGCAATAGCGCCACCAGATAATCCTGAAATAAAGAATTATAAGACAATGAGATAAAATAATGACAATCCTTAAAGACAGTCATTTAAATTTTTTTGATATATTTTAAATATCCTCCACATAGCTTCAACTCAGTTTTTAGATGTTCTTTCTGTTCAAATATACAAACAAGTTTTTTAATTTTTACTTTAACAATAAAAGCTAATGGCATCAGATAATATAAAGTAATTTAATGTAGTCATGTAGTTTTTCTGCTTGTGCACTTGGGCAATGCACTTTACTCACAATCCTTCAGTCTACCCAGTTGTACAATGTATATCGGCAAATTGCTGGGAAGTAACCTACGATGGACAGCATCCCATTCAGAGGGAGTATCACACTCTACTATAGAAACTGGAAATAATCTCCAGCCAGATGAGCTGCAAGTCTCATTAGAGGCTTTATTAGCTGTTACTTATTTGATAATTTTAGGACGTTTAAAAAGTTATGATTTAGCATGAAATCCAGATTTCCAACTAATTGGTTTTGGAAGATTTGATGATACCATTTTTTTCATAAAATAGATTAGCAAGGTTCTACACAAGGTATGTTCCCAAACAATCCCATAGAGAATCGAGTGGTACTGGGTCTGGACAATCATGTACAGAATTTGAAACGTGATAGGCAGGCGTCTTGACCCCTGATGATAAACCACAATTTTTGTATTATTATTTTACAATGATTTTTAACCACTGTATATTCTGGATTGCCGTTTTATATTTCTTTTCTTTACTTCTTTCTATCTATGAATTTTGTTTAAATAGTTACTAACAAATTTAATATTATTTTTGAAGTTTTTTTTTTAAATAGTTACAGCGGATATTTATCATTTCAATGTACATTGTATAAACTATCATTAACATCTTTCAAACTATACTCTCCTATCACTCAAGTCGAATTTAAGTCTGGTCCCGAGACAATTCTACTGTCACCATAAGATGGGCTTTCTTTATCAGTGCTTCTATGATTGAATACATCTTGTCGAGATCATGAACGTAATTGTTCAGACCCAGTACCACTTGATTCTTTACAGGATCGTTTGGGAACGTACCTCGTGTACAACCTTGCTAATTTCAAATTTCCATCTAATTGGTTTCGGAAGATTTGATGATACATTTTTTTTCATAAAATATATTTTAGACTGGCACACACATGAAGGACTTTGCTCAGCTAAGTACCACTCATAGCACTTTGCTCAACATGACTTTTTGCCACACACTGCGAGCAAAAAAAGCTATGAACGTAGAACATTCTGTGTACATGCAAAAGCAGAGATTCCAACCCTCCCTATTTGTCCGGGAGTCTCCCGAAATTTTAACAGTCGCCCAATTTTTTAAGCAATCTTCCGATTTTCTATTAAAATTTAAACATGTTCAAGCACCATAACCATAAAACATTTAATCAATAAATACCGTTTGGAATAAAAAATGCATAAATCGTTCTAAATTTATCGTAATTGGCGCTAGTTAACACCTTTCTGGTCTGTTTTTTTCAGCCCTACTGTCATAAAATGTAGTAGAAGGCACAGTATTTTAAAATAAACTTTGGAAATACGCCGAATGTTTTACAATTTTTTTTAGAAAATTAATGTCCGCTTCGGCTTTTGCTAATTTTTTATTCAGTTTCTCGAACTGACGACAATGTTGCTTTGTAACCTGACTGGATGAAGCAATGTCATTTATAATACAGCCATATTTCCGTAGAGAAAGCAGCACACACACAAAAGTGACTGAAATACAATACTAAAATACATTTAATTGATGCATACATCTCCGACAACATCCTCAGTGCATTTGACTAAAGGAACGAGTTAGCTAAGACTATAAATAGCTTAAGTAAGGTGTTGAAATAG